>JANHGB010022280.1:0-16624 GCA_026283785.1 Coracopsis vasa
GTTGCCAAGACTGCTGGTTTGCAACAGGACAGCACTCATTCCTGAAGACAAAATGACTAATTGACTGGAGACAACATTGAGCTTTCAGGTACCTCATCCTTTCCTGAACACTTGCACAGACTGACAGCACATGGCTAGTATAAGTCTAGGCAGACATCTTGCAAACATTAATTAATAAAAATAGCTATTTGTGTAAAAACATTTCCAAATAAAAGGTCTTACAAAATCTAGTAGTAAAAAAAAGGTTGATTTTGCCCAGATTTTTTAATGAAATTTGACTGAGGTTTAACAAGTTGTTTTGCTGTCAAAAAGAAAGAGAATACAGAGAAACTACAGAGATTTCACCCGGATGGCCGGGCACCGATATCATGTCACCTATGATGAGGGGGCTGTGTATCTAATGGGAGCCTACTACCACTTGAAGGGTAGCTGCAAAGCCAAATCCTCCTTGTTATGATCAGGAGCAGTAGCTATGAGGTGCAATTTGGGAGGCTTTAAGCAAGATGTTATGGTGGGCAGCTGTGGCAGAGGCACCCAAAGCTGGTGCAGTCTCCATTCTTGGAGGCTGCCATACTCATCTAGGCAGTCACATTTTACTTGCTCTGGTGCTTCATGGTGGGACTTTGGTGGCATGACCTCCAGTAGTCCCTTCCAAACAGCATTTCTAAGATTCACATCACTGCTGTTAGTTCCAGACATATGAGTTTTCCAAATTATTCTGTCCTACATAAGTTGTATCTCACAACATTGACTTTTATTTGCTGTCATCTTGTTGATTATCTTGCTTCATTAGGGTCCCTTTAGACAGGAGAATTGCAGCTTTTGCTGATCTAAATAACTCCATCATCTGCAAATGTACCACATCAGTAATCATTCCCTTCCCCACATCTTTAATTAGCATGACAGACATCAACAGCCCCTATGTGGAAATCTCTGGACACCCTACCTTTTGCCACAGTCAAATGGCCATTTATTCCTGCTCTGTGTTCTGGTACTTGGCTGAAGGCATTTTGAAAGCCCAAATAAATTATGTCAGATGGTGCTCCTTTGTGCCTGCTCATTCAAGTGAAAAATAGACTGGTATTTCCATGTAGAACAATGACACTACACAGCAGAAGTTACACCACCACAGCTCTCGGGGGAGGCTGCAAAAATGCCTGGTGCTGGTGGCTACAATGCGTTCATCCCCTGGATATCAAAAGCTTTTTGGATGTCTTCCTTACTCCTCTCCTATTACTATCCTCATTCTGCATGTCACTGACTGGGAAAAGGAGTTAAAAATAAATCTGTGTTATTAACAAAGAGGAAAACACTCATTTAAGTGCTATTTATATGCCTATGGAGACTGTTCTTGGAAATTTTCCACCAGCTACAGCTACATTCAGTCACCCAGGCAATGGAGAAACCAAACAACTCCTAAATATTATTTACACATGGGCCACACCTCTGGTGCTAATACAGAATCCCTTTTTCTGTACTGAGGAGAAGAAATGGAGGAAGAAATGGGATCCTGCATGGAGTCCTTGCCAGACCCAGGACAATCACCTCAGTCAAGTTCCTCAGAACGTCTTTGGTGTCTTGCTGGCTGAAATCACCTTAAAATAGGCAACCTTAATATCTCCAACCACCTAAGCCTTATCATAATAAAATTGTTCATCTGTATGATAAGGAGGATATTTTCTCACAGGAAGGCTGAGAAAACCCAACAAGCACTGCAACATGCTCTGATGCTGCAGTAGGATAACACAGGTTATTTAGAAGTTGGGCTCCCCATTATGGAGGATCAGAACCATAGTAGCATCTTTAGCAAAGATTCGTTCAACTACCCTTTGCAAAAGCTGTGCAACACCCTCAAAGTATCCCTGCCTTCAACTGAGAAGGTGCAAGGACTAATATAAGCCTTCTTTCACCAAGCAGTGTGGGAAGCAAGACTGGGAGAAGTGGCACCAGTGCTGAGACATCACAGAAGGGAGAAACAGGGATGAGTAGTAAACACACATGCAGTGCAGGCAACTCACAGGCTGAAGAGTGAGCTATAATTGGGATGTAGCAATGTCCACCACTGAACAGCAAGGAACAGAGGCTGCACTGTGCTGAATAAATCACTTATAATTAATTCAGTGACCAACTTCAGTTCCAAAGCTTGTTTATATCCATCATGGTCTAGTTATCAGAGAGGAAAGAACAAACTTACTCACAAAAATATATTCCAATTAAGCGCTTGTAGCTCATTGAGGGTTTGGCTCGTATTTTAGTTCTACTGAGCTGTGAGACTGTCAGTGGAAGCCTTCTGAAGTAGCCAATGATTATTTTAACAATTCAACTTTTTTTAAAAGATTATTTATCGGAAAACACCAGCAATTTTAACATTTTTGGATTCTCTGAACCAGCATGCTATAATATGTCATATAATTGAAATAGACATTAAGACTTTTACTGGATCAAATCTCTGAGACATCTGAACTTTCGGACATTTCACACTTCAGTTACCCAGTCATCTTAAAATTACCTATTATTAACTGCCTGAATTCATGGGCTTTCTGAACATTTTTTTGAATAGCAGATTTAATACTAAATAGATCTAATATTAATAGCTTCACTTCTTATTTTAAATATGAGAAATAATACAGAAATAATTCTTCTGTTGGTGTGCCTTGCCAGTTTAATTGATTCCTCGCTGGTAGAAGTGTGACAAATACAACATTTTCTTTGTTTTCTATAAACAGTTGTGCTTAAGGGAGGCTGTAGGAAAATCAGTGGATTTCTCCTAACCATTATTTCCATATTATGCTTAGATGGATATGAACATAGATCTCAACAAAAGGCAATTCATAAATTGCATTTGCAGATATGCCACAGTCTGTGACTTTTATTTTTGCCTTACACAGTTACATCCCACATGATGTACACCAGAAAGGGAGAAAATCTTCCCATCTTGTGCCACATACTGCAAAGTACTTCATGAATAACAACAGTGTGTATATTGATGCAAGTGATAGGCATGGACAGTACGAACCAAACAACAAGAATTACAGCAAATGATGAATAGATCAACTCAAGGATTATCTGGACATAACAAGGTACAGGAATAAACACTCAGACATCCATCAAGCACAGGTTGTTTTCCCAGGGGATCTTCATTGGGCATACCAGTTCAGATTTTGGCTCAATTCTTCATTAGGTGACAGAGCCTCAGTGAGAATAAAACCCCCACACCTAGAGGAATTCATTTTCAGCACACTCAAGGACAATTTCTTAGAAATGGTGGCACTGCCTTTTTTTCACCTTAAAAATACATCCAGCAGGAAAGTCCCCTGCAACTTTCTGCTCTGGAAATACTAGGAGATTTCAGACCAGTGCTGCAAGAACACAGTGCTAGAGCCAATGAACATATCAAGCCTGCACAACCTTTTTCAGCAAGTGAGAGGAAAACACCTTCCAATTCTAAATATCACAGTGGTACAACCAATATAAAATATATAGTAGTTCTAATTGGTGTCTCAAGGTGGACGCTAGTCTCACATAATGGTTTCTCACTGTACTTAATGACTACGTACACCTTCCACTTCTGAAGGTGAGGCAGAAACAGAGAAGTAAGTAAAATGCTGGGCATGGAGTTTTGTTCACAGTGTTGTGAACATGCATCTGACTTTAGTGCAATTATCTGGAGAGTACATGCTCTTCCCTAGGCCAGCAGGGTATGAAATTTGTAGTTAAGAATTATCTGAATGACCAGCCAATTGATTTTTGGGTTTCTGCACTGCTGCATAGTGACTGATCTAAATTTCGCCTTTTATTAACCTGTCTTTTTAGTGCCTGCCTAACGAAGCAGAGGGAGTGAAGTGAGCAAGGGAAACAAAAGACTCAGTCAACTCAAAGCACAGCAGCTCTGGAGGCTTCTGGAAAGGTCAGCATGATTCCAGCTGCACTCTCTGGCAGCCCTAGCTGCAATTAGAGGGGAGAGCAAAGACAGCTCTGCTGTTCCGGCTGCCAGCACAAGCTTGTTAGAAATAACGACACCAGGATCCTGGTGTCAGGCCACCTGACAAGTGTGGATTTAGGTGCCATTATTAAATTATATTTAAATTTAACAAGTACTGAGGTTTTTGATGACTGGAAAGATTCATGTTCCTGTTAGCTGACTGCTCTTGACATGCTAGTTTGTGGGAACAAATCAGGAGAAAATGCTGTAATAAAGTATATGCTTTCCATTTGATTTTAACAAAGGAAGTTAAACCCAAACAAAAAGAGCATCGCTGACTCTTACAGACTTTACTTATAGACATACCTAACTTTAGTACATCAGTATATACCTGAAAGTATTCAAAAGGAAAAGATTTTTTAAAAAAAACCAAACAAAACAAAAACCAAAAACATGAAGAACCATTAGTTCTCATTATAAAAGAGTAAAAGGAATTCTACCATGGCAGACATGAATTACCTAAATAAAAAAGGGATGTGAGATGATGTTCTAGTTGAAAGTCCACAGTCAGAGTGTAGGATCAAACAATAATTTATTCTGAAATCTTGGAATCTTTCACTCTGACATGCAGGATAAGAAGAAAAGTAATTAACCACAGGACAAGTACAATCAGTGACAGGCATTCTTATAGTAGAGAAAGCCAAATGTAGGGCAGGACAGGCAAGGTTTTCTTTTAGCAAGAAAAGCTTGACTATTAACTACTAATAGTTTGAGGTGTTAATGTCATTTCAAAGGATATGATTCCAACTTTTTCTTACATCTGATGTACCATCCTCATACGTATACATTGGGCATTTGAGTTCTTGTGGAGCACAGACAACATACAACCATGTATTCCCAAGGGGTCTAGATTGGGCTTACTAGTTTATATTAAAAAAAAAAAGAGCTCAGATTTTGGCTCAATTCTTCATTAGGTGACAGAGCCTCAGTGAGAATAAAACCCCCACCCCTAGAGGAATTAATTATCAGCACACCCAAGGACAATTTCTTACAAATGAAGCAAGAGGCAAGTGGGGAAGAGAGTGAGCTTTGCAGAGGTCTTCCTCAGCAGAAAATAGTGAGAGAATCCTGCATCTGACATCAAATCTTATATCGAGCATTTGGCCACAATGGCCAAAGAGGAGATCTTTCCAGTGATGCAGAGAGAAATAATAATATAATAATTATATATAACGATATTATATGTATTATATATATTATATATAATAATATAATAATAAATATATGAAAAGAGAGGTTGTTGGACTCCAGGGAAGAGCTAAATTTAGTAATAGGAAAACTGGAAGTGGCTGCAAGGTAAGGTAAACTCCCCTGATCCTGCAGCCCAATCTGAAGGAGGTAGAACTCCCAAGCCCAGACAGCAGAAAGGGTGCTGATCTGGACCAGCATTTTCCCCTGATTTGTTGCCAGAAATGAGTATGGCATCCAGCATGGTTCTCACAGAAGATCCAGGAAGGTTTGTTAGCTGCCTATAGACAGTTCTCAATCTTCATGGCAGAGCAGGGCAGGAGGTCCTGCATTGCTGGGAGGTCTTTGCAGCAGGCTGGTGATGGATGGATGCTTACTCACACTTACCTAACTACATCCCAGATGCTGTTTGTGTTTCACCTGAAAGACATATCAACCAAATCAAGTTCTCCTGAGGAATTTGTGCAAAATTACCTAAGCATAGGCCCAGCTGTATTAGCTTTTAACTAAGAAACTACTGCCCTTTCACTTATTTTCTTATAAAAAGCTTTGATGGATGTATCAACCCAAAGGGCAATGACTGCCATGTGGGATATGAAGAGATGACTTGCAGGGGAATAAAAGCTTGAGGAAGAAGCTTGAGAAGAAGGTCAACTATAAAATATGAAATACAAAGGATTTCAGGGTTTAATTACCAAACCTGAATGAAGAATGCAAAAGAAGAATTAAGAGCCAGGTTTTTTTTTCTTTTTTACTTATTCCACTATATTTTGCTAAAGGCTTATTCTTAGTGAAACATCAGAGGAAAGCACAGAAATATGAATATTAATATCACTTGTAGATGCACATTACTTTTGCGGGAGACAAAGATGAAAGACAGAAATACAGTTATATGCCTTTATCTTCAATGCTACCAAGAGCCAGACCCTACATTTTTATCAGGCAAATTTGGTTGAGCTACAAAATTCAAAATACTTCAAAGAAATGAAGGAAGTCTGCTGCAGTATAAGCCATACCCTGATAAAGCACCTATTGCTTGCTCACCCATCCCACCACAAGGTTGACCAGTGATGGTCATCAGGAGGGGTGAGCTGGGGCACAGACAAAGCTCCTGTTCCCCAGTACACAATGTGTAAGCTGAGAGTGCATAGAGTAACTGCTGGGAGGCAGGATTACATACACTGAATTTTCTAATATCATTAGAATGAGTCCTCCAAAATACCAACATTATCATTGCTCTTTCTCAGGGTTCATCTGTCTGCCACAGAAGATGTTTTAATCCCTCTGTTGATTTTCATGGTTCTCATCAGTCTCAGCTGTATGTTTAGCATGTAATCAAGACTCCTTAAAACACATCTAGAAATATGCTTTCCCAGTTTCCCCTTCTCTTTATATCTCCACATTTCCCTGTCCCAATCCCTTGCTTTGCACTTCATAACAAAATGGAAATAATGCCAAGCGCTGAACTAACATAGTTGGCATAATCTTGAAGTTATATTGTCATTATTCCACTTACCCAAATAGCTAAGGTATAGCTGTTCACTCTGATCATGAAATGCAATCTGAACTGAAAAATAAGATGCAATAAATGTCAATCATTTCTCCACAGAAAATTTCTGATGATTGTAAGACTTTCCCTATGCTGTCCCCCCACCACACTTTTCAAACTTAATGCTTCATCTTTCTTTTCTTTAGGAACTTATTTCAGATAGATATTTGCAGCATCAAGCACTATATACATTTAATTTTGTCAGACTACTCTGAGATCTGCTGCAAGCAAGCCTTTCCACTTCTGCTTTAGCAAAGGCATGTTGATAATTTCTTCTCATATGCTTTTGCTCCAAGGCCTGAGACATCTTAGTGTGAGCCCATCCATTGCCATATACACCAGTTCGGGTTTTTTTGCCTTACTACAAAGAAAAGTGTAACTTTGTAATACTCAGTTTTGGCATTAGGAGAAAGAGAGCTTCTTTGTATGAAACATGCAGAAAGAAGGATTTTTGAAGGGAGGGCAGGTTAAACTGTTATGCTGTAACAGCACAGAAAGTTGGATGAATTGGTTCAGTGCCATCATTGTCACAGGCAGCTCTGAGGACAATGGGGCAGGAGGGTCTCATCCCTCAGGAGATGCCACTGAAATACTGGAACTGCAATGGGAGGGATGCGGATGCCCTGCCCAGGGGCAGGTGAGGGCATTTCTGTATGATTTCTATATGTCCAGACAGCTGTGAGCAGGACAGGCTCTAACAGCTCCAGGCAGATGTGCCCAGGGCTAGCCTTTGCAGGACAGGGAAGGCTCGTGGGAGCTAGAACGCCTTGGGCATCACACATCACTGAGACTCATCTGAATTGTGCGAGAGCTGTAAATCCTTCAGGAAGATGCAGTTGTCAAACAGCCCAGCCAAGGGGAGAATCCTCACCAGCTTCCTTCTTTGTATATGTCTGTATTTCCAGCTGCTCACATTTGATTGTGAAAGCACCCCTTACACTAATCAAACCTTTGACTATAACTGGCTGAGCATATCTCCTCTTGCTTTTCCATCAAAACCATATCCCTTCATCATATTCACCACTAAAATCTTGCTTTGTTTTATGATGTACTTTTACAAGATCAGTGCTTATTTATGTATAAGACTCACACTTACCTAACTACATCCCAGATGCTGTTTGTGTTTCACCTGAAAGACATATCAACCAAATCAAGTTTTCCTGAGGAATTTGTGCAAAATTACCTAAGCATAGGCCAAGCTGTATTAGCTTTTAACTAAGAAACTACTGCCCTTTCACTTATTTTCTTATAAAAACAAACACTAAAATAATGTCACTTTGGTATTTACTCTCTCATAAGGAGAAATCTTAATGTGTTACATACACTGTTGTCCCTATTGTGATGCAGGATCCAACACTAGCAATCTATTACCTATCAAAACCCATACTTTGAAAAGATTTTACTGCAAGTCTTTGCTGCTGGAGCAAAGACATTTGACAGAACTTGTCTGCCAAAAGAGAGGCTTTGCAGAGCTTTCAGAAATGTCCAATTCCATATACGTTAAAATGTGCCCCTGTGGTAAAACTGGGTCGGTTCACAAGAAACAATCACTGAATACCACAACAGATTTTTTTTCTTATTGCAGTTTGACTGTGTCACACAACTAAAGCAAAAGTATGATCAAAAAGCTCTTTGAATCCAACAGAAATTAGAGTTGTTATAAATATAGGCATAAGCAGCAGGAGGGCAATACATGCAGCCCGGAATTACATGGTGCATCCAAGAACACTGTGGTTTTGCATGATACAAGCTGTTGACAGTTATTAACAACCCTACTGAGATATATCACACAGGCAAGAGTCTTTTCATGAGAGCTGCCCACAAGCAGAAATCTAGAGGGACTGAAACAACCACAGCTCACTTCCTCTGTTAGGATGCAACTGGTTGCTCTTTTGATGGCTTTTGATGTGCAGAAAAATACTACAGTGGTAATTTAAATGCATATTTGTGACTTGATTTGCAAAGACACAGATCCCTTTGAAGGAGTATGACAAGCAGCAGTGCTGGCGGGCTGTGTCAATGCTGTGAGACTCAGCCAGGAAGTGCTCATCAGAACTGGGACAGGCAGTGGGGATCGTGAGTGTGCTGGGATCTGCAATGGGGACCCTGGAGGTGCTGGACCCAGTGTAGCAGGTTTATCTCCACCACTGAGATGCTACAACCTGCTGGGAAGAGTTGCCAGCCCCACCAGCTTCCAGTGCTTACCCTTGACCATGCCAGCACCCTGGCATTACAGCCACAATGCCTCTTCCTTCACCAGGCAAGTGTGCTCTGAATGCAGCAGTTTTTGTTCAAGGCTATTTCCATTTAAGAACTCTTTGATGATGAGTTTCACCTTCTAAAGGTAAAATGAAAATGGGAAGTCAAAGGTCTGAACATATAAATATAAGTGACTAATAAAGGTGCTTGCGTACAGTACAGATCCCCTCAAAGGACTCTCAGGCAATAGATAAAAAACCAGAATGGCCAGGACCTCTAAAGAGGGTGTCTGAAGGTTTTCCTTCTCTCCTGCTCCCTTTTTCCATCTTGCAATTTAGTTTTCTCCTCATTATTTCTCTGCACATGGTGCCACCCAGTTTTCATCCTTTCAATCTCCAGTTGTCCTCTGTTTTGAAGAAAAAAAATCTCTTCCACATACTTCTTATCATCCTTTTTCCCCAGCAATTAAAAGCTCATGTGCCTTTCCAGCAGCAGAACCAACAGACCCAAGCCTCTGCAGTCACCTGCAGAGGTGGGCTCAGCGCAACATACCTGCAACAGCAGGCAACACATAGGCACACCAAGAAACACACCTCAGGGCTGGAAAACCACTGCCCGCAGCTGGGGCTTGCTTTTTCACATGATGGGAGGCCTTGACCCATCATCCTACAGGAAAGAAATATTTCCATCGCCTTCCTCCGAAGGGAAGCAGGCCTTAGCAGATCACTTCTGCCTTCTGAAAGTGACACATGCCAGCTGTGCTACTCATTTGTGAGATACCTATACACACATATCTATTACATACAAGCATATTACACACTCACACACACGTTTTTTCCAGCAAACACCTTCTCAACAGCCAGCATTGCTCACTTCAAGTCAAAAAACTTTTTCAACCCCCTACTAATTGGGCTCATAGCAAATTGGGATCTGCAGAAATCTGCTGGCAGTAAAAGTTTTGCCTTATTTCTTAAAACCCTGCATAATTTCTAGTGAAGAACTGCTGGTAACAGACAAGCTGGACTAGTTTATGATGAGCAGTTCTCAGCAGATTGCAACTCCACCTCAAATTTCCTCTATTGCTCCCAGCTCCATCCAGCTGAGTACACCAATTTTAATCAAATGGAGGAATTCCAACTTAGCTGAGGATGTGGAGTGACACGTTTAAATACCAGCTTGGGTTTGGAGGGGTTTTGTTTTTTTCTTCCCGTCTTTCCCCCAGGCTGCATCAGGGAAGCGCCAAGGACAGAAAAGAGAGAAGTTGCAGAGGTTAACAATTATTTCTTTGTACTGATAAACTTCTGTCTCTGTTGAAAAAGGAAGGCACTGGTGACACTCCTAGTTACTTCCACACAACAAGGCAGAGTATGCAGATTGCTTTCTTTGGGTGCACGGCAATGCCTGAAAAGGGTATCCTCAGGTACTGGCGCTGTAACAGCATCTCTAAAAATGCAAGTTCAGCGTCTTACAGATTAAATCACCTTCAGGATTTCAGAACCTCTCTCCTTGCAATAGGCAAGAGCAGTACTGTCATGTCCACACAGTGCCACAAAAGGCTTTTTCATGCCCCAATGAAGAGCCTGTGCAGGGTAGGAAAGTACTTTTTTGTACCTTGAAAGTGTACTATCAGCACCAGCTACCCCCTTACCTTCGCTTCACCCTGCTTTCCTGCCTCACATCTTAGATTGCACATGGTGCTAAACCAGAAATTAAGTATTTGCTTATCCATAGCAGGCACTGATATTCCTAAGGGTTTCTGTCACTCATGCTCTTCATTGATGTATTCATAGGAAATGAGTAAAAAAATATTCAATAAAAGCTTGTAAGCTCCTGTGATAGTTTTCCAGGTCCACCTGACAGAGTATCCTCTGGAGCACTAATAAAGGCACCCTGAAATGCAGAGTGATCAGAGCACAGACTTCTTCCTTCTGCCTTTCCAAGCTGAAGGTAGTATTTGGCTTCTCTGTGATATAAAAGGATGTCCTGAAGAGAGTTGCGAGCTCGGATATTTCTGAGAGAAAAGACTTCTAGATTGCAAATTATATGTATTATTTTTTCCTTTAAAACGTCTCAAAAAAGGTCATGCTAATGATGTTTACCGCCTAGGAATAAACGTTAACACTTCTCCTCTCACTAGATAATGCTGAATGCTGGAGCAGTGCCTATTTGTTTTCCAGTTTGGCGAAGTGCACTAAATCAAGCAAAGTACAGCATGTGCTATTTAAAACAGAGATGTTTGCCATTACTTTACTGTGAAACGCAAATATTATTTTACTAATGACTGCTTTCTGAAGCTTGCAATAGAAAATGCAGTTTAATGGTTTTACTGATAGCTGACTTTTTTGCCTTTAATAACCCCCAAAAGACAAACCCCTTTACTCCTCACTCACAGTCCGCTGCACCAATGCTCAGTCCGAGGCACCAGACATCGGAATGGTTAATGGAAACAGAAAGCCCGTGAAAAAGGCTGAGCTATTAGTGAAGTAATTAAGGTTTTTTCTTAATACAGATAAGGCTGCAAGCAGAAATAATTAAAATAAACCTCTTAACCCCCTTGAATTCAGGTGCCTGGATTGTTAATAGTGAGTGTTAATGACAGCATGCAGGTCTGGAGCAGGAATGAGGAGCTCCAAGCTCCGGGTGATAGGTCTTTAAACAAGGCTTTTGGAACATTTTGTGACAGCAGCACCCAGCCGGCATGGGGTAGGTGCATCCTTACCCTATTTACTGTCAAATTATGCTAAGTTGTGTGATGTTTGTCCATTAGAAATGCTTCAGGCTTGAAATGTGGACTGGCATTATCTGAAGAGGTAAATTAGGTCACCTGGGATGCTGGAGCTGGGTTTTTAACTGGGCATGCCAGGCTGGCACCACTGATCCCTGGACCTGGGAAAAGTCAGGGAATGGATGAGGGGAGCAAATCGTGGGTGTTGTTAGCTGCTTTGTTACTAACTACAGGTTGCAATAAACTCCTAAACAAGGAAAATATTGCCAATTGAGCACATTTCCTGCGGAAACCACAAGCTTTAGCACCCAGACCACACTTCAGAAGCTGTAACTGTGCTCCTGATTGCATTTCTTTACCACTAATGCACCATATCATGGTTGCTAAGCCTGACTGCACTAAGTCTAGCTTTATCGTAGGAAAAGGTCATACCACTTCTACTTGACAACATAAGGAGGTGCAAATACTCTTTTTGCTGCAAAAGCCTTGATATCACTGTGCCAGGGGAGTGGCTGGATCACCTAAAGGCAAGTAGAGACAAAGCTCTGCTGGAGATGACTGCTGTCCATAGGGGAAAAGGCATGAAAGTGAAGATAGAAACATAGCCTGCTGAAAAATGATAAAGAGAGTAATCTTAGGATGTATGCAAGTAACTTGAGAGCTAGAAGAAAATGCAATTAAGACATGGTGGTTTCTTAAAGGAGTGATATTGATGGCATAAACACACAGTCCAAAGGAACGACATAACGCCACCAGCCCAAAGCACTAGTGGTTCAGAAGCATAATGTGGGAGCACAAAGAAAGCAGAAACTAGTTCAACTGGTACTAAAGGCAAGAACTGGGAAAAAAAAAAATTAAAAAATGAAAAATGGCATGAGCATATAAGGGAGAAAATCAGGAGGGCCAAGGCACTTACAGGTGCAAATCCAGCCAGGGGCAATCAGTACCAAGGAAGACAGGCTGAGAGAGTTGGGCTTGTTCAGCCTGGAGAACAGAAGGCTCTGGGAAGACCTTACAGCAGCTCCAAGTGTCTAAAGGGGTCAACAAGAAATCTGGAGAGGGACTTTTGAAAAGGACATGTAGGGGCAGGATAAGGGGAAATAGCTTTAAACTGACAGAGGCAAGTTACATTAGACATAAAGAAGTTCTTCCCTGTGAAGGTGGTGAGGAACTGGCACAGGTTGCCCAGAGAAGCTGTGGCTGCCCCATCCTTGGCAGTGTATTCAAGGCCAGATTGAGGCTTGGAGCAACATGATCTGGTGGAAGGTGTCCCTGCCTGTGGCAGGGGGTTGGAACTAGATGGTCTTTAAGGTCCCTTCCAACACAAATCTTTCTGAGAGTCTATGATATGAATGGACCTGCAGCAGCAAAAAAGTGACCAGAAGAGTGATGCATCAATAAGGAAAACAGTTTATGACAAGTAACAATGAAAAAACAGACCATTTAATTTATTTCTGTTACTCTTTTGCTTCACTCTTCAGTAAAAGGACAATTGCAATCAGCTACATAACATTATTAACATTATTGACACAAGGTTAATAGCTCAGGCTGCAGCAGAAAAGAGCCAGATAGAAAAGTTAAATGTTTTGAGATGAACTGAACCCAGTGAAATTTTCCTGAAGTTCTTGGAAGAGTAATTTCAGAACTGTCTGCTGCTATCTCCGAGAAATTTTGAACGAAGAATGAGACTGGAAGACTTAAAAAGGACAAATTGTTGCTTATCCACCACTTGCTATGTAATGTTCCTTGTGTATATTCAGTTCATGGAAATAATTAATCAAACCATGTATTTGTAAATCCCCAGAAGATCCTCAGGACATAAGTAACAAGAATGATTCTGTCTAGAGTGATTCATGGCAATCTCACTATCCCTCTTTCTCTGACTGTGGATGCCACGCCTGGGGACTGAAAGAAACAACAGATCTTGCAGAACTGAGGTTAGTGAGTCTGTTAACACTCTCCCCCATGGTAACAGAGGCTGAGAAACAGACTTTTGATAAACCATGTAAAAGTTGGGTGCCTTACAATCATCCAAAACACAGACCAGAAATCTCAGCATCAAAAATAGGAAGACAGAGCTAGTGGTTTCCCCCAGCCTGGTGCTACTCAACATTATCAGCAAATGTCTGGCTGATGAGAGACAGAGTACATTTATCACATTTGCAGGTAATTTCTAACTGGAAAGGCATGCAGGCATGCTGGAAAATAAGATTAGACTTCAAAGTGGTTCCACCATATTAGAAAATTTAAATGAAAATCAGGATGAAATCCAATAAGCAATAATCCTGCCCAGATGAAGGAAAAGTAGCTAGGTAGCATCTTACAGAGAAAGGTCTTGGGGATACATGCAATTACAAACTCACTCAACAGCATCATTCTGGTACAAACAGCAGTGAGATGTACAAACAGCACTAAGCCCTGTGTGATGCATGATTTGTCGTTGTTTTTTAGCACCATATTTTCAAGGAAGATGTGGTCCAAACTAGAACCACAGATGATCAGATGCACAAAAGACTTGACCTACAGTGAGAGGCCAACCGAAGTAGTGGTACTTAATTAGAAAGAGAGAGAACAGAAGTGAACCATGAGGATAGTCTTCACACACGTAATAAACTGTGGGAAGAAAACCAAAGCACAGACTGTTGCCCAGAGATAATTTGGAGTCTCTTTTGATGGACACAACCTTGGACAGCCTGCTCCAGGTTTTGAGGACCACCAAGGCTGCCTCCTACCTCAGTGGTTCCGAGACAAAATGTGCCTTACGTCCAGCCATAGGCAAGATTAAAAATAACAGAAAATATTGCAGCAAGGTAAATCTAGGTTAAACTTTACAAAAAGCAGTATAAGCGGCAGAACTAGATTTCTGGGAAAATCTATAAAAGTTACTTTCCTTGACCCCCAAGAACCAATAAGAAAAGCATCTGCCGGAGAACTGAGATATAGTTCATCAGGCCTTTTGTTGGGTAAATGGACTGTGAGAACTCAGCCTTATTTTCTGAGATTAGATTTTTAGAGCTTCTTGGGTTCAACAACTGATAATGAAACTCAAGTAGGCAAAGGTGAGAAACAGACAGGGAAGACAGACAAAATAAATGAACAGATAACTAATATGAAATCTCCTGCCATTTAATGTCACATTCCTAGCTAATTCTGTCTTGGAGAGAGATGTGCTGTAATATACCACCAAAAGAAGAAAAATGCAGCCTGAAAATGAAATTCATGACAGAGAAGAGGACAGAGAAGATAGATACATTCCAGAACTATCTACCAAGGTTTCTAAAAACAGTTAGCAATGAAACAGTACATGTGAAAAAAGAAAATTTTCCAGAGAACCCCGATTTGGCAATGTCATGTACTTTACACTAACAGCAGCTAGTTCAATCGCAAAACACAGCAATACTTTACAGAAAATAATTCCTGTTTCATTAAAACCCTCACACTGAGGTTTCTTGCTGGGGTACAGCTGTAGTGCTGCTATATTTCCAAGTTATTCACAGGTTTGTGCTGGCTCTAAGGGTGGCAGTGTGTGCTGTGGCTCCATATGTAAGTGATGCTCATCCTCACCAACACCCCTCCTCACAAACAATTAACACCTTTGAAATTAAATCAATGACAGGTGGCAAAACTTATTAGTGCCTGTAAGATAAGGAAGGGAGATTTCACTGTCAGCTCTGTTATGGTATTGGCAACTGTTTTCAGACTCATTTGCCCTATATGCAAAATTCCAACCAACCTGCAGCAATCAATAATACACCAGGGATTTGGAAACACCCATTATATGTTGCAATGGTAATGATTCAAAAAAAATCAGGTCTCAGAAACAATTAAACCCAACCTTAATTTTATCTTCCTTTTTTGTCCTTGGAAGTGTATCAGTTTCTCCATACCATTATTTATAAAACCAGCTTTACTTATCTACATGACAGGAAAATTGAGAATACAAAATCTGTAAATGATTTTGAAGTTGTTTTTTTTTTTTTTTTGTAATGGAAAGGTATTATCAGACCAAGAACACCAATATTAATGTCTTGCAAGATTAAAAGCCGATCTAGTTGAAAAGTGCCTACTTAAATGTTTCTTTGACAGAAAATATGCTTTTCCCTTATGCAGGAGTTTTTATAGAAAGATAGAATTTACCACAACATTATTTCTTCCCTAGGGGAAAGCTCTGCAAATTGCCAGGCTCAAAGGGAAGGTTTTATTTCAGGGTGCTTATGGCTGCTTCTGCACATGTGACGTCTCAGCTGGGAGCTTGGGGTGTCCTTTCAACACCGTCTCCCGGCGGTGTACTGGGGTAGGTGTGCACACCCCGTCACGGAATGGCATGGGACAGGATGGGATGTGAGCCACAGCTCCACTGGGTGTGCTAGGACTATGGGATGCACTCAACAATGGACAACATCTCCAGGGCAATGGCCTGGGGTGACACCACTGGAGTACCCAAGGGGCTAATCCCAAACACTCAGATACTTGAGAGCACTGCCAGAACTTTCTAGCCCATGAAGAGTTTCACTCATTTTGGTATGTTGTGCTTGGTCTGAGCCGGGGTTTTCTCTCCCAGCCTCAAATCTCCTGCAGCACAGGCCCAGGTGGATTGAATTGCTCTAGCTGAAAGCTGTGTTATCTTCTCAAGCACAGTAGTGGGAAACAGGAAGGTTCAGACATCTTCACTGGGAATTATAGCTGACAATACGTAACTGAACTTTAAATTACCAGCTCCTTGCCAGGGCAGCTGTGCGCTACCATTTCTTAGATTTATAGAGCTTAAGCCTAGACAGGACCATTAAATCCTTCTCACCTGTCTCTACCTGTCACAAGACATTAGATTTTGTACATTTATCCCCCAGTCTGAGTCCAGTACCTGGGAAAACCATAGCTCATGTGCTTGGCTTTGGAAGTGGAGGATCATAGAATCATAGAATAGTTAGGGTTGGAAAGGACCTTAAGATCATCTAGTTCCAACCCCCCCTGCCATGGGCAG
>JANHGB010022282.1:0-14701 GCA_026283785.1 Coracopsis vasa
TGTCCTTTATCTGTACATTAATTATACATGCAAGCTTCAGTCATTAACAGCACTGTATTCAGTTCACGTTAGAAATCTTTAAAGCACTATCTGATACTTCATGATCTGCACATTCTAAGCAGTGTGTACACAGGGGTCTTCCCCACAACTTTATTAGTCCTTTTATGGGCTAGACACTCATCTCATTAATCTGTTATTTAGCTACTTATTAGTCACACTCTCAAATACCACGTCACTTCTGATGAACAAATGAAGAAATACTTAGGCTTTCAATTTTTCATGCTTTTATGGTAATCCTTTAGCCTGTAACAGCAATTACCAGTGTCAATGTATACAACAGAAGTAAAACTACATTGGACTACTGTTATAGCTCTGGTCACCACTCATGTACATGAATTTTATTTGGAACAATGTGAAGAAAAGCTAATTTCTAAGGCTATAGAGAACATAGTAAGTTTAACTTATAAAAATAAACAAACAAAAAAAATCTTCACCTTTTTGTTACTCAGAACAAATTTGAAAAGGGCCAATAATTGTTGTCTTCCTTACACAGTGTATACAGTTGTGCATTTTTATAGCTCCATATCTTTGTATCAATAGCTGCAGAAAATAAAATACTCTGGGAGTGTTTCCATGACCTAATTCCAATGTAGAAAATCAATTTCTTGGTTAAGTAATGTCTGCTAGCATGACCAATAAAAATCATTAAAGAAAAAAGATTGAAATTTCTCATCTTTGCAAAGCTGTACTAAGATGAGAAAAGACTTAGACTTTTTTTTTTTTTTCAATTAAAATAAACTTGGCTATATACAGAATATGTTTTATTTCTTAAAATTGAAAAATATTGAATATTTCCAACACGTCTTTTCCCATAGTTAGTAGCAATTAAAAAAAAAAATATGGCTTATCTTCACATCCAGTGGAAGCTCTGGTAATGTATCAAGAACAAAATTTATCGTTCCCTCACACTGGAATTTAAATCAAGTTATGAATTCTTCTTCTATTATGAAAGAGCAATCAGGCTGCTTATGGACATGTCTGAAATGTGGGACTCAGGATCTGAATGTATGCCTTGGCCACATCCCTATCCTATCACACGCTCATCATCTTCCTTGTCCTTTTTCATGTGGAAAGAGAAACTGGGCCAAAGTGTACTCTGAAAATGGCTCCAGCCCAATGTCTGTGCTTCTTATGCCCAGCAAGCAAATTGTGGCTGCAAAAATTTCATGTGGGCTAAATGAAAAGCTGAAGTGGGAGACAGGATCTACAGGAAGGGTTTTCAGAAAATCCTCAGCTTGAAAGCTGAGATGCTCTATGTGCATTCAAACAGTGGAAGGAATGTATCTTGGGCTGATTTATAGGAGGTGGTAGTGGCAAACATGCCAGGTGGTTGGAATTTGAGGGATGATGGTCTGTTATAAGTGAAGCCTGAATTCTGCTTAATCTTCCATTTACTTTCTACAACTGATCTGGAACCGTTTAGATGACTGATACTAAGTTATGTTAAAATGTTTGGATGTTGGCCGTGGCAGTTCAGGAGTGGATACCTTACTCTTTCAGCCATCTCTGCTTTGGGAATGGGAACCTTCAGAAAAGGGCTAGAATCAGAAATTGAAGGCAGAATCTACTTTAGCTCTTTTGTCTAAATGAGTCTTCATCCTCGAGTCAATGTTGTCAGATAGGTTCTCTGGGCAGCCTGATGAAGACATGTAGGATGCTGAGATTTTTGCTTTTGAATGTGCAAATTCCAGATCTGTCTCTTCCTCCTTTTCACTTCTCTTCACACAGATTTTAGCTAAAAACTACTGAAATCCAAGTAATCAAATATTTTAGCAAATTCTAATTTTATACATTTTTACAGTTTTAACTGGACGTGTATACAGTTTTGTCTTTTATCCTTGTCCCACATCCTCAACAAGTTGCTTCTTTAATTTCTGTAATGTACATATCTGGTCACGTATGACAATAAGATGAATCCAATACCTGAATTTTAGTTTGCTTGTTCTTCTAATTTAGTCTTAGCTGTCCTGGATGTCTTTCCTCCTGGTGAGCAGGTTTATGCAAGCTATCATTCTCTAAACTCTTCTGAGTGTCCTTAAAATATTTGCATTGAAAAACAGTCATAGAGCTTCTATATGTTGAAATCATAACCTTAAACCTTCCTGGGAATTTTCTTCCTTGTATATGGCTGCAGGAACACCTGGGCACCCTCCATAAGTGGTCGATTCCTAAGAGGCAAGAGAGATGAGAGTGTATAGAACCTATTCTGCAGATAGAAGCAGTTCTCTTCTCTTTTTCTGAAGCTGAACCACTCAGGACCTGAGGCAATTCAGGCAGAGATCTGATGGAATCAAGCGATGAAGACTCTTCACTCTGAAAAGTCCTTTCTCCTCTGCAGCCTTTCTCCACATTTTTTTTACATTTTCACTTAATTCTCTTCCATCACATAATGCTCCTCTTGCATTTCTTTTTCATTTGGCTCCATCCCCTTCCCCTCAACAGACCTTGTCTTATTAGCTAAAAAATTTCTGACACAGATCCATAAATTTAAATATCAATCTTTTTTATGAACAGCTAGGTTCTCCCTGGGACTACTTTGAATCTTAGCAACCATTATGCTTTTCAGTCTGTTCCTGTGTTACATCCTTGTACCTCAGATTTTTCCTGGTTACTGAGCTCTTGTATCGCCATGAGAGGTTGTAATACTTTCTGGGCCCTGCTCTTCAGACAACTGATTAATTGAACAAAGCAGTTTCTGCATTCCTGTGGGCACAGGAATCAGTGGTTGTTCTTGATAACTGTATGAACAGCGGAAATACATTTTGAATCTCATGTAACCCTTATAACAGCTGGGCAGAACGTAACTCTCAATTTCTTCTCCCTGACGTACCATAGTTAATTAGTACGCATGCCCTTGATCGAAGACATGGTTTTTATGTTGTAATACGAGTTCACTCAGTCATAGTCATTAGCATGTCCAGAAGACAATTTTGAAATGTCAGTGGAAATCTTAACTTCCTTGTATGGACATTTTTTTTAACCTTTTTTTTTTTTTTAATTTAAATGCACCATAGTGAATACTGTTCCTTTTTTAAAAAGTGTGTCATAATTCCATAGTGGTGCTTATTACGCAAGTACTTCTATCTCTGTCTTTTCCCAGGATTTTAATGTTTAACTTTGTAAGCTTGAAGTATTTAATATTTATGTGTGACGTAATGACAGTTTTTATATTGTGATTATATTAACATGATGCTAACATTGTACTCATAAGCAATAAGATCAAGAAAACCAAGACCTGACTTGACATATGAATTGCATTTCAATCTTATTACACATATGGATTAAGATTCAATCTCTTATTGCTCAGTGTGGTATTGTTAAGGAGACATGAGCAACAATGCAGTCAAATATCTTTTGGATCACTGCTCAATTTGTTAACAATTGATTTCTGATGTGAGTGCAGCAGGTCAAGAATAATTTTCAGGATGTTGAATACAAAATCAAGAATAGGTGTCTGACTTCTTATTTGTGCTGTAAGTAAAAGTCTAGGGGCAGATTAGACATGAAAAAACTATAATATATTATCCTGGATCTTATATTGTGTTTTGGAGTTATCTGTATGCTGCTGCTTGTTTTCTTGTATTGGGCCTATGTCTATATGCCATAAAAGTTGTGCTACCCCCTGCAAGTTTAAAATAATTCTGCTTTCTTTCAAAACTTGTATGAAATGGGTGTCTTAATTTAAAGAAGCAAAGATATCTTTCATGCTTTGTAATTTTTTCAAAAAAATACCTGTGTTTAGATGATCTGTATTTGTTTTTTCAATGACATACCAATAGCATAGTATTTTTTCACTGTAAAAATTAATAGCGGAAAGATATTGTCACTAGAGATCTCTCAAATCTGGTTGTCAAACAGGGGAACTTAAGAAGTTTCTGTGGCTTTGGTGATATTCCATTTATATAAAGATCACATCTATCACTTCTTTGATCCTGCTCTTAAGTTCTTCTGTGATGGGAGATTGCATGTAGAAGTTAGCTGCTTGGTACTTTTCATTCTTCAAACACAAGATCTCTTTTGCTTAGAAAATTCTTGCTTCAGAAAAAGCTTTTGAGAACCTTAGTGTCTACTGCTGGTTTTTAGTCTCTGACCACAAAAATTGCCACTGTGCCTGTGCAGCTGATTAATGAGTAGACCTAGCTTGCATTTATGGATATTTATACCTTAGATCTTTTACTTCTTTCACGTCTTTAGACGTGAAATTATTTAATCACATAGAGAAAATCCATAAAAACTTGTCACCCTTGCAGTTTTCTTTGTCCTTGCCCTAAGGAAAGAAAATCTTTATTTTCTTTGTGCCTCATCCTTTATGATGCATCCTGTGGGCTGGTCAAAAAGGTTAGCACAGTAAACCATGGGAAAGAAGAGCAAGTGACTTGAATTGCGTGTTCATTAAACCATTCAGTATTCAGCTACAGCTATGCTGTTGTTCACATTCTTCTGATCAAACCACATTTGATTTTAGATGAAGTCTTAATAATTTTCTTTCCTAACCACAACTGACTAGTGAGAGTCAGTCTGGAAAAGTCCCTGATGTTTGTTTTACTTTTTCCTTGCAGGCTGATATCTTTATAGAAATTCTGCAGGACAACTCCCATCTTGCCACAGTTGTATTTAACTTTACGAAAGAATTGTAACATTAATGGATCAACAATTTTATCAGTCTTTTTTATAAAGCCATGGCTGTGGAGAATTCCTATTCAATGAAAAGTTCATATTTATTTTTTAATTAATCCAAAGGGAGTGTATTAGTATGATGTTGCAATACATTAATGCAGGGTTGAATGACTTGATATTCACTACACATTCATATTTCAAAAAAGGAAAATGTGAATTCAAAGCTAGCCTAAGAAAAAAAAGGTCAAATAAATAGCTAGAAAGTTTAGCTGATCTACTGGGAAGGATGAAAGATACTTCTTAATTTTCAAACAGAATATAGCCAGAGTAAATGTGGAACAGTTTTCAAGCAATAGAAAATATCTGTCGTACAAATAGGAGTTAAATTTCACTGAAATTACTTACAGCAGGTCTTTAAAATGCCTTTTTTTTGTTTGTTTTTTCCTTGAAAAGTATGATGATTATACTAGGCTTTTTTTGAGCAAAAGTACTGAAAGCCATGTTTATGCCCTTCCTGCTGAGTCTTTGAGCCCATATTGCTTAATGGATAAATATGCCTGCTGCTTGGAGCTTGCCTCTTGGCAAAAGCATGCAGGTGTAGCATAGGTCAGATAAATACAATCCTCAGGCAATAGCTAAGCAAATCTTTTTCAGCCCTAATTTCATTGGTGGGTAGGGTACTCAGTGAGACTGAAGAACATTTGCAATATCTGATATTTCAGCTTCTTAAAGAATGAAACCTAAAATATTGTTAGCTACCAGAATGATTGGCACGCTAAAGAGGAGCCACCTGGTTCAAGCTGCTGGGGAATCTTGGCATGAACGAGTGGGTAAACGAATTCACATGGTTGTTCCACATAACTGGGGTTGGGTGTCTGTTGTTTGGTGTCTGGCACTTCATAGCAAGGTCTCTTCTTTTATAGACAATTACTTTCAGGGTGTGTGCACAGGAGCAGGAGGTATGCTTTTCTTTAATGTTACAGCTACTTCAGCTTTGTTATTAGGACACTCCCTCTAAATTTGTGAGGTCTGGGCTCAGTTTTCTCTACCTGAGGAGACTCAAACCACTGTCTTTCTAAGCAGAGCATCCAATGTTATGATGTTATGCATCAGTTGAGGCAACCAGAGTAACTTACTGCCTCCTCTGCTGAAGCCCCCACACACTACAAAAGTTTCACTGGGCTCAGAAAAGAGTTAGTCTAGTTTAAGGCAGTATAGAAGTCTAAAACCTCATGCCTGCTTCACGGACTGTTGTATTTTTTACCATTATATTTCATTGTAACTTCACAGTGAACAGACACTGAAGATGAAGCTCTAGATGCCACAGACAGGGATGACACTTCTCCTTTCCTTCCTCCGTCTTCCCTGTGCTGTACATTGTAAATAAGAATGTCTGAAATTTCCCATTTTATGGCCCTATTAACAAGTTTGCAATTCTGTCAGACTTAACTGCATGGATTGAATTTTTTCACACAGCCTTTTGTGCTAGGGATAGGCATTTACCTCTGCCTGTGCTAACGTTTCAAAAGTTTACGTTCAAATTATTATGGTTTCTACATGATCTTCAGTGGGTTTAGTAACTGATGTCTTTGAACAGCCATTCCTCAGAGTCTCTGCTCATTCTGTGCCTCTTGAACATCAAACATGGTCCAGCTTCAGAGTGACTGAACATGCTTTGGACCAAGGACAATACAGTAGGACAGGAAACTGGGGCCCAGAGAGAAACTGCCCAATTTCAGTTCACAGGAGGCAAAAACTACACTGGTGTGAAGATCTATGGAACAGACATGGGCAAGAAATTTGTCATCAGAAAACATGGTAAAAAAGGAGAAATCACTCCTGTGGTCTAGGGTTGCCTATGTAAGGAAGAAGGATGTGTTATGGTGGGGCACATAAGGGTGTAGGGAAATGCTAACCCAAAAAGTTCTTGACTAGAACCTTTAGAAACAGCAGTAAATGGGAGGCTGAAACTGTCTGGAGAAATGTGTCACAGATTTCCCATTGGATTGAGAAGATTTTGCTTCAGTTGCCTGGGGCAGTTGAGACTGGATGAAAGGAGATGAGGTGAACCCTAGAGAGAAAGGAAATCTGGCTTCAAGCAAGAAAATGCTTGAATTAGGAGGCAAACATGAATGGGCAGTGAATGAGAAAGATACACCAGAAATACATGAAAGAATTGGAACTGGGAAAGTCCCTCTTGTGTTTTCATCCAAGTTTTTCAATGAGGGGTGAGGCAAGCCAGGAGAGATTGGGAACAATTATTTTCCTCCTCCCTTGGTATCATGGCTAGAAATACCTTGATGACTGGGGGACCGCACTAGTGACAAGCTGCCAGTTGGAAATGGAGCTATTTACCAGCACCCTTTGGGTGCAGCCTGTTGGTTCCCCACTCACTGCACAGACCACTTGTCTAGACTGTAACACATCAGTTTCTCTAGGAGGAGGCTGTGGGAAGCCATATCAAAAGCCTTGGAGAAATCCAGGTAGACAATGTGTACAGCTATCCCCATATTAACCAGGCAGGTTACTTTGTTATAGAAAATTATCAAGTTTGTTGCGCACGATTTGCCCTTGCTAAATCTGTTCTGGCTTCTCGTTGTCATGTGCTTGATTTGACCTGTGACAGCCCTCTGGAGGATTCGTTCCATAACTTTCCCAGGGACTGATGTGGGACTGATGGGCCTATAATTTTCTGGATCCTCTTTTATGCCCTTCTTGTAGATGCTGGCGACACTAGCCTTCTTCCAGTCTTCTGGGATGTCCCCTGATTGCCAGAACTTCTCAAAGATGAAATATCATATTAGCTAGAATTATCACTGACAATGATTTATTGCCAAAGCTGATTATTTTGCATGTGAAATTTTGTTTCCACAACCCCTCAAATTTTCTTTATTTTTTTAATATTTCTGTCATCCAGTTAATTTTAATGTGATTATCACAGCAAGCAAATTTAACAAATGTGAATGCAAACATACTTGAAAATACTGTAAGTAATTAATAGAGTGAATGAGATGAGTAGAAAAATATCAAAGGAAAAATTCACATCATTGCTGTAAGTAAAATGCCCTGAACACTATATATCAACCACCAACTGCAATATGTCTATGTTGTACCATGGGTTTGATATAGGAATTGTATATCAGCAAACAGTAAGTTGACTCATTAATTGTACTATAATATTGCTCACTAGTCAAAATGCCTTATAAAGTGCATTTATATATATCCTTTATGTTTTCAAAATGTCTTTGCATCAGACCTCTTGTAATTATGTAAGTAATGTTTGAAGTTGCTCCTCGCCTCTGGGACTTGAGTCAACAACTTGCCTCTAGTTAAGGAGCACCAAGAAAAAAAAAAAAAAAAGAGTAAAATATGCTTGTTCTAATTTCTCTTAACCCTAGAGATATATTTTTTTTTTCCTATCTGACTTGCATAACAAATCCCATTTTACCACAACAAAGAGATGGAAACTTACTTCTCTCTCTCTCCCTACATATGACGTATACATATATATTTTTTTACTCAGCCTCACTCCTTATCACAATTCAGACAAGAGAAATGTCAGTGCTTTAGAACCCTGCTTTGATGTGCAATATAGGATTATGTCGAGCAGAGTTCAAGACATTGGCCATTCTTGAAATACCTCACTAGATACCTACTCAGTATTCTGATTTTGTAACATTTATTTTATGTTGGTTCTCTATCTGTGTAGCTGCACCTATTGAGAAGTTGAATTTTTCAAGCAAGTTTTAATGATATTTTTAATTAGTATTTCAAAACCCTCTACTGCTACCCCATAAGATGATATTCACCTTCAATAACTTTAAATATGAAATGCTGGTTTCACACCTGAACTTAGTGGACAGATGTTAGCACCTGTACAAGATGCGAATTTTACTTTGGAGTTGCCTGTCTTCCCTTACGGCTGCAGAGGGAATCTTAACTACTAGATCAGCTCTGCACAAATCGAAACTTTTTAATAGCTAAAGTTTGGTGAACAAACCTGTGTTTTTTCCTTTGCACATCATTCACTTACTGCTTTTGTAGTTTTAATAAAAATAGACTTCTTTTTTTCTTGATCAGAGCCCTGTCAAGTTAATGCAAATGTCCCTTAAAGTCTGAAATCTGGGCCAGTCGTTGCTCGTACTCTCCCCTCTACTTTCCTTCTTCCATATATTTTAGTTTAGTTTTATTCTTTGTAATATGGATGCAGGTCCTTATTGCTAATCCAGTAGCTACTATTAATTTTACAAGAAACTACACCAAATATTATGTTCTTAATATTTCATATTCACACACAACCCACCCCCAAACCATTGTTCCCAAGTCACTATTTGGTATTTCTGTGCTTTGCAGCTCTTCAAATAAGTTGGCAGTTAAACTCTTGTTAAAAGTCCTACTTTGAGTCTTTGCACTTACAAAGTAAGTTGTGACAAATGATATTTGAATTCAAGCCTAATGCTAAGAGATGCCTCTAGGATGTATAAGTAATAATTTCAGGAGTTCGCAGATATTGAGGCAATCTAGTTATTTCTGTGTTGTTGTGTAATTTTATTTTCTTTTATTAGCCTTCTGTTGCATGATGATAATTGGAAGTAAATCCATATGAAAAATAGAAGTATTTTAGAATCAAAAACTTTTGTAATATACAAAACTTTTTGCATTTTTCCTTACAGAATTTCCATTTTAACTGAAGCAGAAATCAGTATGCACCAAGCTCTGCATGGTAAACTACAGTGTCTCAGAAAAGTTCTATCTTGGAAGAGTTATAAAATGAAAACATTAAAATTTGCTGCTTCAGAACAGCAGTCTTCTTGCTGGTTCACAGAATCATCTCAGGCCCAGATTGGTATTTATTTAAGATCTCAATAGCTATTTGAAATTATTAAAGGGACATTTCATTATCCTTGTTGGTTTGGTGTTGTTTAAACTTTTAATTAAACTAAATTGCTTCATTACTGTGTTCACTGTTATTCATGTTTTGCTTGCTAACTTTAGAAGTGCTATATTTCGATCAAAGCAGAAAATGAAGACTTAGGAAGCCTATATATAAAGAAATTAAAATTTGATTATCAAAATTCTTCTACTTCATACCAATAAATCAAGGCGTTTTGATACTTCCCTTGAAAAAAAGACAATACTTGGATAGAAAATGATCATATTAGATTAATTGATACAGTATGTAGCTATTATAGCTGATTTTTAATTAACTAGTCCTGGATGTATTTGAATGTAAAACACTAAATTACTCTGATACCTCTCACACTGTAGGACTGTCATACAAAGTGACAACTTCCTAAGAAATTTTAGTGCTTCTCCTTATATTTGAGGAGATCAATGATCACTAATTAGATGACCATAGTTTTGTAAAGAAACAGAGTTATTCTAGAAAGCTGGAGACATCACCTGTGGTCTAAGTACATGACTTTTTGAACTTTGCACTTGGCAATACTGGTATGCTCATTTTCACCTCCATTCTCTACCTCCCTTTCTTTTGAATAAAAGATGAACTGTAGGCAAATTAGTTAAGTGAACACTAGACGTTCTACTTTGTTGACATAAAATTCAGTTGAGTGGGATTAACTGAAATACAAAAATAACCACATAAAATGTGCCCTCAATCTCATGTTTGGTATGCTAAGTAGCATATGAATAATAAAAAATTGTCAAAACCATACCTGTTACATAACAAGAAAAGTTTGAGGTATTTCAAAATTTTTCAGCTAAATTTTAGTCAAAAATATGTATTCTACAGAAACATTGTCAGGAGGGCCACTTCCCCTAAGAAAATGGATGAATATGACATAAACAGCGCTTTGCTCACACCTGCTTCAGGCTCTACACATTTCAGGAACCTGCTGTAGTGTTTATATGTATTTTGGCCCAGGGTTCTACATTAGAGTCTTTTTATTATGATCTAGGAGAAAAAAAACATGACCAAGGTAAGCTTTTGTTTACATGTGACTGTATTTCAGTCTTGCAACAGGCTTTCTCAATATCATATCAAATTAATGGATATTATCAGTACTTAAGAACAACTTCAGTTCTCTGCTGACAGTACCATGCTGTCATAAGTAAAGATATTCACTGTCCTCTTGCATCCAATCCACTCTCTTCAGCAGGTGCAGATAAAAGTGTCTGAAATGAATAAATTATTCCTGTTTTCATAAATATTTAAATCAGGTACTAACATTCCAGATTCCCTGTCCTGACCTTCTTTACAGCAAGAATCATACAATTTTATCCAGTAATACCTTATTCAGATCTATCCTGAGCTTTTACAACAGCAGTTAGCAGATGTCTAGATATTCAGGCAAGTAATAAAGCCTACCTGGGCTGTCATTAAAATTACATCCTTTACAGTTCATCTAGCTATATCAGGTATAATCCATCTCTTTAGGAGCTCCTGTATGTTATACAGAGAAGATATATTTGTGTAATTGCTAGATGTATTAAGCAAAAAATGAGAATGCTCAAAGTTAAGAATAGAAAGGTGCTGCTATTTTGAAAAAAAGAAAAAAAATATTCCTGAAGGTTGTGATACAATTAAGTGAAATTAAAGTGAACATATAGGGCAGATGACTGAACTATGAAATGTTTATCCTAAGCAATGCTACAAAATGTTTCCCTAAAACTGAGCTAAACCTCACCAGAAGAGCTAGACATCAGAGTTGCTGGCCAATGTAATCGTAGCAAAAAACCCCAAATCATTGCTTTATGTATAGCTAATAGAGGAATGTTTTTATTTTATCCAAGTTCTTTGATTTTGATTTGTGATATATCCAAGTGTGGAAAATGGAATTTTATTAAATTTATTAACTTCAGGGTCACACAAGTTTTGGTTTTGCCACCTTCTACCTATGTCATGTCATGTTCTCTCCCTTCTGATTGCTGCAATGCGAACAGAAGAATATATCCAGAAAACGAAAGACTCCATTGTTGGTGCCTATACAAAACCTGAAATGGGAATATAAGTTACCTGATCATAACAGCCATGGATTTGTAAGTTAAGTACTTGTTAACCAGAGTACATGAGAAATACCGATGTAAACAATAATGTATTTTGCTACCAATTCTTGCTCTTTATTTTTTATTCCCTTAAATCTTTGCTTAATGCTTAGGTATGGAAAGGAAGCCTGATGCTTAATTTAGTCAAGGCTAGCTTGCAATAGTTAAGTCACTGAATTTGACAGAGATAAATTTTCTAAGCCCCATATTTTTTTCTTTGTAATTTTCTTAATGTAGCTACTTGGGTATTTGTATTTCAGCTGAAATAAGTTACATCTCCTATTCAGTTTCATCTCTCAAACAGCCCAGAAAAACAACACTCCAAACGCGCAATATGATAAATTGTATGGGTTAGATAGTAGAAACTGATTCTGAAAGCTTCAGTGAAAGAAAGGAAATTATAATGCACTGAAAAGTACAGAATTAATTGAATTGGGTGGGAGGCAGAGGGGTAACAGTTCTTAGGTAAATTCAAAAAGAAACATTTTCTTGTGGGAATTGAAATTTTATTTATAAACTTCTGAAGTTCTTCTTTGTATGTAATTTATCCTGCTAGTCAAATTTGTGAATTCATCTGGTCAGGTAATACTGCCCTGCTCACGAATCATTTACTTAATGAAGTTATCTTAAAATGAAGGAAGTAAATCTCTTCTTTCTGTAAAGCTGTGATGTTTCAAACAACTTAAAAGGAGACTTTTGACATAGCATAAATTTGGGAACACAAAATCACTTGATAAACTTTCCAAGTTTAAAACTACTCGAGCAATTAAGACATCCTCTTGTTATGAATGCATCATAATTTCAAATTTCATAATTATTCATAAGAAAAGAAATGCAGAAAGAATAAACTAATTAATATTTGTTACCTTAGAGAGAGAAATCTAAATTTAATACGTAAACTGTTTAGGTTTTCTTTTTTCTTTTTTCTGGTCTAATGGAAAGAAGCTCTTTTGCTTAAATCTTCACCGGCAAGATCTCCAGCCACACTGCTCAAATCACAGATGACAAAGGCTGGCACTGGGAAAATAAAGAATTGCCTACTGTAGGAGATCAGATTCTAGGCCATCTAAGGGACCTGAAGGTGCACAAGTCCATGGGACCCGATCAGATACATCTGTGGGTCCTGAGTGGACCAGCAGATGTAGTTGCCAAGCCATTATCCATCATATTTGAGAAGTCATGGCAGACTGGTGAAGTTCCTGCTGACTGGAAAAGGGGAAACATAGCCCCCATTTTTAAAAGGGAAAAATGGAAGACCCAGAGAACTACAGACCAGTCAGTCTCACCTCTGCGCCCAGCAAGATCACAGAACAGCTCCTTCTGGAAATGATGCTACGGCATATGGAAAATTAGGGGTGATTGGTGATCACCATCATGGCTTCATTATGAACAAATCATGCCTGAGAAATGTGGTTGTCTTTTAAAATGGGGCCATGACATTGGTGGATAAGGGAAGAGCAACTGATGTCATCTACCTGGACTTGTGCAAAGCATTTGACCCTGTCCTGCACAACATCCTTATCTAAAGTGGAGCGGCATAGCTTTGACAGATGGACCTCTCAGTGGATAAGAAGTTGGCTGGTTGGTTGTACTCAAAGAGTTATGGTGAATGGCTCAATGCCCAAGTGAAGACCAGTGATGAACAGTGCTTCTCAGGGATCTATATGGGGACTGGCGCTGTTTAACAGCTTTGTTAGTGACATGAACTGTAGGATTGAGTGCACCCTCAGCAAGTTTGCTGACCTCACCAAGTGTGAGATTGACACATTGGAAGGAAGGAATGCCATCCAGAGGAACCTTGACAAGCTTCAGACATGGGCAAGTGCTATTGTTATGAAATACAACAAGGCCAAGGCCAAGGCCAAGTCCAAGGTCCTGCAAGTAGGTCAGGGCAAGCCCAAGCAAATATACAGGTTGGGTGGCAACTGGATTGAGAGCAGCCCTAACGATAAGGACTTGGGGGTGTTGCTTGACAAGAAGGTCGATATGACCTGGCAATGAGCGCTTGCAGCCAGGAAAACCATCTATATACTGGACTGTGTCAAAAGCAGCATGACCAGCAGGTTGAGGGAGGTGATTCTTCCACTCTACTATGCTCTTGTGAGACCCCAACCCAACTACTGCACTCAGGTCCTGGGTTTCAACATAAGAAGGACAGGTACCTGTTGACGCAAGTCCAGACAAGGGCCACAAATATGACTGGGGGGCTGGAGCACCTCTCCTACAAAGACAGGCAGAGAGCTATGCTTGTTCAGCCTGGAGAAGAGAAGGCCCCAGGAAGTCCTTAGAGCAGTCTCCCAGTACCTAAAAGGAGCCTACTAGAAATCTGGAGAGGGACTTTTTACAAGGGCATATAGGGCTAGGAAAGAGAGGAGATTTAGATTAGATATTAGAAGTAATTCTTCAATATGACAATGGTGAGGCACTGAAACATGTCACCCAGAGAAGCTGTGGATACCACATCCCTGGAAGTTTCAGCACCAGGTTGGACAGGGCTTTGAGCAACCTGGTCTAGTAGAAGGTGTTCCTGCCCATGGTAGCGGGGGTGGAATTAGATGATCTTTAAGGTTCCTTCCAACCCAAACCATTCTGTGAATCTATTCTCTGAATCCTTTTGTCCTGGATTAAGCAGTAGCAGTCATTTTTCTCAGTCTTAGTAACTGGTGCAGTGCTGTGTTTATGACTTTCAGCCTGGGAACAGAGCTGGTAACACTGATGTTTTTAGTTGCTGCTCAGTTATGTTTTCTCTGACCAAGGACTTTCTGAGTCTCATGTTCTGCCAGGGAGGAGGGGAAGCTGAGAGGAAGCAGACACAGGACGCCTGACCCAAATTAACCAAAGCGGTATTCCATACCACAGCACATCATGCCCACTATATAAACTGGGGGCAATTACCTGAAAGAGCGAGATCACTGCTTGGGTCGGGCTGGGTATTGGTTGGCGGGTGGTGAGCAGTTGTATTCTCTTCCCTTGTTATTTCCCTTATCATTATTATTATTGGTGGTAGCAGTAGTGATTT
>JANHGB010022286.1:0-26451 GCA_026283785.1 Coracopsis vasa
AACCATCATTCCTTATCCTATTGCAACAGGCCCTGCTAAAAAGTCTCTCCCCACTTAAAAGGGGCCTTTCATATGGGCCCCTTTTAAGAACTGAAAAGCTGCTATAATGACTCCCAAGAGTCTTCTGCAGGTTGAACAACCCAAACTCTCTCAGCCTTTCCTCACAGAAGAGATGCTCTGTCCCACTGATCATTTCTGTGGCCCTCCTCTGGACCCTCTCCATCAGGTCCATATCTTTCATGTACTGAGGATTCCAGAGCTGGATGCAGTATTCCAGGTGAGAGTTCACTTGAGACTACTGACAGCACACAATCAAAGTTAGCCAGGTAAAGATACCTTTTAGCTTCCACTGAAAAAAAATGACAGAAATACGAATTCAACTCTTCCTAAACTGAAGAGAATCCTCAAGGGAAAATGGCGTTAGGTATTTTCCTACAACAAAAGATGTTTCTTTAGGTGATCATTTTGAAAAACAGCAGAGAATCATCATAAAGCTGCAGGAAACCTGCTTTACGAATTCTTCTCAAGGAACTGCTTATTGTCTACTCAAAGAAATGTCAGAAATAAAAGTTTCCAGCAAACTATTAAATTCCTTAAACTAATTTACTGTACAAGGGAATTATTTTGCAAGTTTCCATCTACTGAAACAATAGCACACTCTTGGAAAGCACAAAACCCACAATCTGCTATTCACAAACTGGTGCTTAGATTTAGTGTTGGCTTGCAGTATCCAGACATTAAGCTTACCATAGTCCCCCTTGGTATAAACTAGCATCATTTCAAGAAAATGGTTATAACTCCACTTGTCTATATTAAGCAAGGCCTTTAGTTTGAGATATTTGGGAAGAAATTCAGGAAACAGTATGAGCAGAAGGTCCTTGACCTGCTGAAGCTCAGTATTAATCACTTGTTTTGCTTAAAAAAAAAAAAAACAAAAAAAAACAACCAAACAAACAAAAAAAGAACAACAAAAACCAAACCCACAAACAAACAAACAAAACCACCCACCCTAAAAATTAAAATTAAAAAAAAAAAAAAAGTGTCAAATAAGAGCACCCCACATTGCTGCAAAAGAATATGGAAAATACTTTGCATTCTGCTTCTCCTAGCATCTTCCTCTTAGGGCAAAGGTGATGGCTGCTGTAAACCCTAGTTTCTCCTCAAGAACTTCTTGCATCAACCAAGAAACAATTCCTTATGTGCAGCTTCTTCAAGTTTTTGATTCAATACAGATGCTTGGTTTTCCATTTTTTCAAAACATTCTTTCCCCTTGCATACATTTTTTTCCCGTGCTTTCTATGGTATATCTTAAAGAATATAAGAATCTTCCGCCCCCTACAGCTCCCCCTTCATTGGCTTTACCCTATTTAAATCATTGGTTTTTAAACTTTCCCTTCAGCTGCCTACCCAGTCTTCCTGATGAGATGCCAACAACCACCTGAGGGAGTCCAGTGCTGCCTCAGGCAGGAAGCTGGCAATGTCTTGAGGTTCCTTCCAGTTTTACATTTCTGTCATTTCCACTATCATTCTTCTTAGGCCCTTATTTGTTTTATTTGGCCATAGATTACATGATCCTAAATTCAGCAAAGCTCTTAAGTACATGTCCCATTTCATCCTGTATAGAAAAGTAGTCAGAAATGAACTTGAATTACCCTGGAATGACTTCCTGCGAATCTCTGTAAAGCCCTTCTCCCAGTTCTTCCTTTTCGTCCTGTTCCTTCAGAATATCTCTCATTCCCATATCAGTTTGCATGTCAGACCTTCCAGCCAGTCTTGTTCCCAGTCACTATCTAGTTCCTCTTTTTCCTGAGATCTCCTTTCTTAATCCTCTACATCACAAGATTATTTATTTTTACCCTGAACTGCTCCACCTATGTTCTCACTATCCAGATCCTGTTGTTCCCATACTTCAGACTTACCGGCAAAGGATTACCAGGAATTGATGCAGCTCCAGTTGTGCAGTCTATACCAAGCTGCCCTTCCAGCTGTCTCTCTCCTTTTCTGTTCCTAACAACAAGTTTGGTTGTTGGTGCCCAAGATTAGAAAGGAAGAAAGGAAAGAAGAAAAGAAAGACAGGAAGAAAGGAAAGAAAGAAATTTAATTTTTTCATTAAAAAAATTAACAACAGGAACCCAAATCTAGTAATAGCAAATAATATTACTGTCCTAAGATATTACGTGATATGTATATCACCACAGAATAAGTTTTTGTGGTTCATTTTTAGACTCCTGGAAGTAAGATTTATGTTTAAAAAGGTAGGAAGAGGAAGGGTACTATTGATTGCTATAATAATGAGTCTTGTGCTTGCAGGTTAAACCTTTTTGTGCTAGGCAACAAAGACTTGCTGAAGAACCTATATCTCTGGCATAGATACAATGACATTAGACTGGCTCCAGGAAAGACTGAAATCTGGAAATAATTTTCAGAATTTGTGGGTTGATTTTGCTGCACCTGTGGATTTAAGCTGTCAGTGTTAAATTATTATCATTAGATTCTTTTATAGCATAGGTTGTTTGGGGGGGGTGTTGTGTTTTGAGGGGTTTTTAATATGAGAAGAAAAATTACTGATCCTTCTTTCTAGGAAAAATGAGCTTCTAATAGTGAAATATCAAGAAGATGGTAACATGTTATACTAAGCAACTGATTTACCCTTCCTCATGTGGGCCAATTAATTGTAGTTAAAGATTGCCTTCAGCACAGAGGTCAAAGACTAGGGCTTGTACAATCATTTTCTAAAGAAACTCTGAAGAGACAGAAGAATGGGCTCTCTGCTCCCTCCATCATTTTATTTTGCTTCTACATTGTTAGCAAAGCTTGTTGCTAAAATGCATAATTTGCATGCACACAAGGAGCTTAATTTTGATCTCACAGACTTGTTATTCCAACCTGGAGCATAAAAGCTGCTTTATGTAACCAAAGATTGATCTGAGTCCTGAGGGCCAGTCCTTCAAGTCTTTCTTCATGTGTGTTTATATTCAGTTGACGTGTTCACAAGCAGGAGGATAGAACAGACCAGGTCATATAGAATTTGCTGCACCATTGCTAGAAAAGTAGCAAGTCTTCTGCTTAGGTTCAGGCCTTACCTGCAGGGATAAGGACTAACTTTACTTTCAGGGAAACTATTTCTGTGGCATGGCTCACACCATCCTGGCCTTTTCATTACTTATTGTTGTGTCAACATTATTTGCTATACAGGCAGAGAAACAGAGATCTCCCAAAGAAACCTTAGGTCTGAGAATTAGAGGCAGTAGGAAAACAATAATGCTGACAATCATTCATGCTCCTGGTGAAGAACGTGTGGATGGGAGGAGTAGCACAAGCAGGCATGAGACCTGGGTAAGGGAAAGATATGAGTAAGTTCTGATGCTGATGGGAGGAAAGAGAGTGGGTATTTGCAAGTACTCCCAAGTACTCCCAAGTACTCCCTTGCATGCCCCAAAATGTACTCTGTAGGATGAAGTCAACAGTGCCAAATAGGAGGGATGCTTCCTGGATGACCTTGGGTATTTCAAAATTTAGAGTTTGTTGTGGTAAACCCTTTGTTTGTAGTATGCTCATTTTATGCTGGGGCTCTGGTACTTATACTCTGATATACATTTGTACTTGTTCACTTGCTATACATTTTCTTACTCTGAGGTTGTCTTCAGCACTTAGCTTTTCATGAGAAGTAATTAGGTGCCAAAGTATAGAAGAAACGAAATATACTAAATGCCAGACAACCATCAGATAGGCAGGTGCAGTACTTTCTCTGGAAATAACAAAACTGCATAATGACAGATGAATAAATAAGATATAGTTCAATTTAAATTAATGGATAGCTAAACTAAATAAGGCTGCCAAGGTCGTATTTTCCAAAGGGTTAACACTGAGGAAAAAAGGGAAAGAGTAACTGAAAGTAATTAAACAAGTAAGATGAAGAATTTGCAGGCTTAGGGAACAAATAAAATGTGCAAAAGCTACCTGGAACAGTCAATCAAAGCACAGAGGAAAAAAGGTATAGATAGAGTCAGGCTTGATTGATCCAGTTTAAGTGGATGAATCAGTTTAAAATTAATCTTCAAAATCATCAGCTCACTGTGCAGCAGCAGCCAAAAATACCAAGCAAATTTTGGGCATCATGAAGCAATTAATTGAGAATAAGACAAAGAGAGTCATTTTGGCACCATAGAAACCCATGCTGAGCCTTCATACTGAGTACCAGGTACTGCAACTGGTGTAGTTGCATCTCCAGAAGGGTGTTACAGAGTTAGGGAAAAGGTAATACCAGTCAGATAAATGGTCAAGGAAGACATAAAAAAGGCTGGGATGCTGCATTTGGAGAGGGGAAGGCTGAAAGGGATGTAATTAAGGATTTCAAAGTCATGAGGTGGTGGATAAGCTGAATGCAGAGCCCATCCACCCATACCTGCAGTATGAGGTCTAGGGGACATTCAGTGAAACTAACAGGGTATCAGTATGAAAGAGATGAAAGATAGTGAGCTCATCTTTGTGCCAGGCAGTGAATTCATCAAACCTGTACACAGGAGGCTGTGGACACAGAGGTATCAGCAGAGTCCGAGAGGGGTTAGAAGAATTTATGGACTACAGATAGGTCCATGGGTGAATACAAAAATGTCTAGGCAAGGATATTACCTTCTAATATCCCTAGCAGAATATATCTGGAAGAAGAGAAGTAGGGAGCAAACTGCAGAAGATTGCAGGCTTCAGTGCTCACCCTATGTAGCATCTTCAGCCTGCACTGCTGGAGACACAGCCTCTGGTGAGATGAACTGTAACTCAGACCTATTCTTCATGTACTCAAAAATCAACTCAAAAGGTATAAGAACGCTTGTCTGTGGTGTTGATTTGATCCCGCTATAGAGGAAGTGGTAACTGCCAAAGTCAGTCTGAATCAGAGCTAGTAATACAAAGGAAAACAAACTATTCTTGTTATTCCTAGCAAATAAAGAAACAAAATAAATGTTAAAAATGCAGCAGCTGAGATTTAAGATTACTATATCAGCCACAAATCTGGTAAGGCATATGAAGCCCTGAATAAAAGACAGAATTCCTGGAAGATGCAGTACTACCATGTGAAGGACTGGTAAAACCTAAGTACAGCTCTCCTTTATCTTAGTTAAACAAAAACCGAAAATAAAAAGTAACTTAAATGGGTATACCAGGGAATGGAGAGTCTAAATTAGGAGGTGAAACTAAAAAAGTATGTGCTGGTCAGCTCAGCCAAAGAAAGCCTGGGAGGAGAGATAATTTGTTCTCTATAAATGTATTAGTGAGGTAAATGTCAGAGGAGGAAGATGAGGTAATTAAACTAAAGGAAAATGTTGTCACTAGGACTAATGAGCAGGACTAATGAGCAGAGAAATGTCCTCAGGCTGGACTTGAAGAATTTGATTCTGGAAGAGCTTTCTGTTTGGAGTAGGAGTAGGAAAACATGTAGTTTCAAGCTGCTCCTCAATCAGCCTGTGAAAGGAATAATACAAGGTGAAGATCTGCAACAGCAAAGGACCAGACCTGATGACTCAAGAGACTCTGTCCTTTACCATGTCCCTTGCTCTCAGTGTCCTTTAATTGTTGGACGCTGACATCAAATAAGAGTGCCAAGTCCTATGGGATTTCCCATGTCATGGGCCTTGAGGAAGAGGAGGAGCAGCTGCCTGTTATTTTACACAGCTGCACTATCAGGTCAGCAGTACCTCATGATCGGCAGTGTCAAAGGCAACTGACTAATGAAGCATAAGGCTTTGAATGACTTTACCCACTGCATCCTAAAATGAGGCTCATTAGTAGGAGACTACAGCACGTGGTATGGATGGGGCATGTCAAAGGCACTGGACATCCCATGGTGTGCCTTTTCAAACCCAAAGTCATAAGTATGTGTATTGAAAACCTGTATAGTATTTTTCTCTGGCCATTTCACTGTTGTCTTTTCAATGAGTTTGGGGGTTTCTCCACTGAAATGCTGCTTTCTATTCAGTGTTTCTCTTTCTCCTCTACTGTCTTTTGCCTGAACCATTCTCATCCCCCTTTTTATCCCCACTGCTTCTGCATCCAGAGGTAAGCAGAGATGCACTAAAACAACCTAATACTACATCCAGCTTTGGTCGCAATCTTCCTAAGCTTTCATATTTACATGTCAAGAAACAGAGGGAAAGAAACAAATGGAGAGGCTGCTGAGAAAGTTCTTTAAGCATGCACTGCTAAAAGCGAAAGCACAATATATTGAATATTGGCTATATTTTAAAATTATGGTAATTAAAACTTCACTGCTGTCTCCTGCGTTACATGGAATATTGAATAATACCACCAGAGTTTCAAGCTTTTGCTTGAAAGCTGATTGTTAGTTATTTTCAACACCCTCAAGGCAGTAGTTTAACATTGTCTCTTCCTTCTTTTCCTCCATGAAGTTTTCATATTTCCAAGTCACTGAACACAGTCCCATGATTACTACTGTTTAAATATATCTTAATGTAGAGCATTTAAAATCTACAGGACCATAATTAACTCAACTCACACAATAGTTCTTTGAACACCAGAGTGCTAGGGAATAATGCAAAAGCCGCACATTTAAATCTAATTAACTAATTTTAGGAACCTAAGAAATCTGTTCAATATTATAGCCAAAGGCCTGGAAAGACAAGTTTTCACTGCTGATTTGTCAGCCTTCCCAATATTCCCATGACCTGTTCTGTTGCAGTCCCAAGAATGACATCTGTACAAGTCTGCCTAGGGTGTCACTTGAATCAGAAGATGTGCAGAAGATATTTCAGCTGACTATTAGTCATTCCTTTGCACTCCTATCTGCTCCAGTTCTCCCAGACAGGAAATGAACAGCCTAAAGAATGATGTAATGTATCTGTCTATGATGCAACCTGTCAAAACAGATGAAGGCTGAAAGTTTGCATCTGGTGCCATGCATGGTTTCTATTCAGGCTGAATGCCTGTGATCAGAAATGAAGCAGATACTGACATGTAAGTGTTGCAAGTCCTTCCAACCCCTAATAAAAAGTGGTATTAGCAAAGGTGTTGTTAGATGTATGGATCTAAAAAAGGAAAAACCTGTTACAGTCAGAAAGTAAAGCAGATACTGGAAAATTACCAACAGGGTAGAAAGCCTATTTCTTTTGCCTGACTTCATAGAGGAACAGATCTGTGATGCAGCTGTTTTAAGCTGTCAAATCGCAAAACTGAAGTTGTCATACCTTTAACGATAAAGAGAATAACAGCTTTTTAAACTCTACTCAAAGTGTCAGGGCCTCACCCCCCATAGCCACTCCACCATTAAATCAACAGTAAAGGGTCACTGATTCCCAGAGTAATAGGAATTTGTTCTTATTTGAATGTGACATTAACATGGATATACTGTTCTCAGGAGAACTGACTGCTATGGGCCAGAGCTGGACATTGATTTCACACCGTATTCCCTATTGATCAGGCATGGTAGGAAGTCTGTTCATTGAATTGATAGCAGGATATAGCTATACAGTATTTGTTTTCCTTTTAATATATGGCTTCAACAGCAAGCCATGCATGAATTTAATAAAAGAAGATAATAATCTATTCATTCTAGGAGCTATAGACTGAGCCTGGGTGGTTATCAGACCTGCCTTCAAGTATCTTGCTCCTTGTCTCTGTTCAACTGTTAAATCTCTGAAGTCTTAAATGTTAACCACAAATTATTATGTCAGTGCAGGAAGGGCATAATTTGACAGGTAGGCAGATGCCAGATTACAGTTCTAACCTGAATGACTTTAGTCATGAGCAGGAAGAAATATTGACTCAACTTTTTGCCTCATCTCAGAAGGCGTTACACATGGAAAAAGACTGCAGGACTTGACACAATTGCAGGATTGGACATAAGATAAGCAAAACCTCATTATCATGGTAAATAATTACCTGGCATAGAGAAGGGACCACCTGTTAAATAAGGTAGGAACAAGATTGGATTAGGAAATGAGTTTCTAGAGCTCATTGCAGAACAGAAAAGTTATTTGAGAGGCTCATCACAGGAGCTAAATTGGGTAAGTATTACCAATTCTGTTGCAAGCAAGAGTGTACAGACATAGAGATGTCTCACAAAGTCTAAGGAAAACAAAGAACTCCTTAGAAAATACTAGCTCACTCTTTTTTCTTCTCAGTAGTAGTACTGGAGAATATTCCTAGGGAGAGGAATTAGCTGTTCTTAGCAAACTAGAGTGTAGGTGTAGGTTAATCATCAAGACTGTGGATGTGTTCCTGTTTGAGATTAATGTGCTGACAACAAGTTAGGTATTTAATTTATTCACAGGTTCCATGCCACATACACTTTAGGTATCTTCTGTAGTCTAACACCTAACCTTTTCTAGAAGTCTTAAAAGAACCTTCAAGGATCCTTAAAAGATCCTTTTGGCCCCAATTTTAAAGGTCAATAAGAGTTTTCAATATCAGGAAAAAAAATCCTAAGCTGTATTAAATTCTTCTGATTCTTCAATATTTTGTTTTGTTCTGTTCTTTAGAGACAATACTATAAAGATTTGAGAAGTGCAGATTAGATTCTGGTGCTTAACCTGATTCATAAAAGGGATCTAATTTAAAGAATGCACTTATGTCAGACTTTTCACCAGAAAACATAAGTCGTTTTTGACTTATTGACTGGTAAATTTTCCTGTCACATAATTTCAAGTAGAAACTCCTAGAAAAAAAATAGCACTCTGCCTTTCCACATTTTGAACTCCAGTACTTGTCTAAGAGACCATTTGTTGTTCAGACTTTTATAGAAGCAACTCTGTTTCAGCCATAATATTTCACCTGATTGAGACATTCATTTCTAGAATTCAGAATAGCATGATACACGTAATATTCTGGGTTTATGCTCAGCTCTAGTATAAAATTCAGACTGTCTGCTTATGACGGAGACTCATCAAGGATGGTTTTAGGATTTAGCATTGCAACTACAGTCTCTAAGGGAGCCTGTTTGGTCCTTCTAAGGAAGTATGGCATGGTTAAAAAATTATGTTAAGGCAGAAATGTGAGTGCCACAGTGTCTACACCTGAAATAGCCTAAACTATCTGAATAGCACTTGTCACAGACCAGCAAAGCTAAAAAGGAAAATGATCATTATCCAGTTTAATTGCAAAAGGATTTACTGAAAACAAAAAATCACCTTGAAAAAATACATTTAAAAGAATAACCTTATTTATTTGTTTATTTATTTTTAATTATGTTATAGCAGCAGGTAGGAACTGTGAGTGACATACAGAAAAAACGAGAGAAGCAGTCAAAATCTGGTTTGGTCCTGCCAGAAGTCACCACATGACATCATCAACCCTGCCCAGGCCAGGCTGAGCATCCTCTTCTAGGGCTCCATGAGGACTCTAGAAGGGAAACAAAGAGCAGGTGGTGATAGAAAGTAGGGCCCTTCAGGTGCACGTGTGCAACCTGGTGAGGATTGCTTCCCAACCTGTACATTGAGGGCTGTAACTAGCAACACGAATACATTCACAGCTGGAGCATCCTCACCTGCCACAGAAGTGAGATGCAAGTAGGGACTGAAAACCCTGGAGAGAGTGTGTGTGCCTGAAACCCGCACACTTTGAGACAGTTGTGACTGTGTGCATGTAAATATAAGCCTGTGCATGTTTTGGGTGTAATTTAGGTACAGAAGAGCATTTAGAAATTTGTAGCTGGATATTTAACAGTTTTAACAGTGTCTAGTATTGCAGTATATCTGTTGCATTGCTTACACTGATCCTGAATGTATAGTTCACTGAATGTTAATAAATAAACTCCTTTGATCCTGGTTTGGTTCAAATCCATTGAACTGGAAAAGCTTTCCCTGTGACACAAACCCGGGTTACTTTTTAAGTAGCAACTTGCAAATATGAGTAGAAACTTCTTATTACATGAATCTTGAGGACATACTAGGTAATGACATTTTTTAAATGCTATATAATCACAGCACAGTTTGGAACCTTTAACATTATTCAAAAACAAAACACAAGTCAGCAAGGTTGAAGATACCTCAATGACCTGCAGGCAAAAAATACATAAGAGTTATTAACAACGTCATGGTGCTATTTGAACCAAAAAGTCAATCTAAGCCTTCTCTACCTGGGAACTGATCTCTATCAGTTTCTATCAGATTCCTGTTATGATAAGACTACACAAGTAATAACCCAGGAATAGCAGGCTCTAAACATTTACATACTTCATCAAGAGTGCTGATCACAGTATCACGCTCCTTAACCAAACAGTACAAGACAGGAGGAAAAAGGCCTTCTATTTTATGATCTCTTTTGCATATTGTCATTCTTGCTTCAATTCATTTTTTCCATAAAAATATCTCTGTGACAGAGAATGCCAGATGATGATAATGAATAAGTACCAACCACTGCCTAAATGACAAATTGTGTGCACTCAGCAGACCAGGCTGCTTTTAATTTTTTTGGCCAATTATTTCAATATACTTGCAAGAAAGGACATCAGATATGTGGCCATACAGCCGTGATTGTTTCCATTAAATATGCAAATGGATTATTATCATACGTCATAAGCCCCATATCATCTTCAGCACAAATATGAACATGGTACTGCAAGGGACTTTATAGATTAATGAGTTCAGTCTCTGCTTTTACAAGCAATTATGTTACACATCCCATTTCATAAACTAATCAAACTTTAAAATTAATTAAGCTTTTTGCTGCTCTTGTATTGGCACTTTTGCAGATTACTGGTTCTCAGAAATCTTCTTTTAATTTCCAACATAAATTTTATTCACTTCCAGTCTATTTCCATTTACTCTTGCACCAAGTAGCCTTTCCCCTCTTAGATGTTTATCAACACGAATATATTTATTGAAAGCTCGTGTAATTCCTGTTTAGCCTTCATTTTGAAAGGCTTACAAGCCAACCTGCTTCAGTTTCTCTTCATAAGAGAAGTTTTTAATTTCCTAGTCAGTCCTGCATACCTTACTCTGCACTTAATCTAGCTTGAGTTTTATTCCTGTGGGATACAAGGACTATCTCACTTGGGACATCCTCGAATGTATTTTGTCTTTTTTTCTTGGCTAGATTATATTGGTAATGGTGAACAGTCAGTTCTAAAGTGTCTATCCCTCTATTATTACCAGCTCATGGAATCCTAGTTTACAGAAAAATTGTTGTTGTTATTATTTCAACAGTGCATTGCTTTGTACTTTGTACTTCTGAATTTCATCTCATCCTTTTTATTCTAGTCCTCAGGGCCATCTCTCATCTCCTCCTTTCTCTACAATAGAAAAATTCTCCTCTGTATTAATGATGACTCCAAAACTCACAATGTCAGTAAATTTTACCAGTATCTCCCCCACTTCTTTGCTGAGCTAAATAATGAAATCCTTAAATGCCACTGATAACTTCTTTCTGTTCCGTATTTTCCCTGTTTGTTACAATTCAAACATGTAGCTTCTATTCGACTGTTCTTCACTAGATAGTATAACTCTTTCTTTATTTTCCTTTTGGCATCATGTCAAATGCTTTGCTGAAATCCATACATATTAGAGCTACTATCTTTTCATTTGACTACCAAATCTCTTTCAATAGAGTGTCTAGTACAACCTATTTTTGCTAACCTAGCTTTGCGCATGATTTTATAGTTCACTTACCATCCTTTCTGGGTTTTTTACAGAAAGAGTTTTAAATGCTTCTGTATAATGAATTAACAAGCTTGTAGTGGCGTGGATCACTTCCCCCTCCTTCCTTCTTAAATATAGGCGTTAATTTGCTATTCTCAAATAAGGTTTATCTCACTAGATTTCTTCAAAATACTTGCTCCCAGGCTTGTAATTTCATATTGTTGTTCCTTCAGAAATGGGGGTCAGAAATTATCCAGTATCTCCACACTTGAACACACTCAACCCTGTTAATTTTGCTTCTCTCTTCACTGTATATCTTTCCTTATTTTCTTACCCTTTTTTATTGAGGAAGGAGACCTTTGTAATTTCTTTTAATAGTTTTATAAATCTATCAAAACTTGCCTTTAGGAAACCTCTTTTTTACTCTCTACATGTTATGTCTTCTGCAGTTTCACTGGAAGTTGTCCACAAATTTCTACCTGTGATTTCTCGTGCGAGAATGGAATTACTGGACAGTCTGTTTTTATGATTCATCATGGCAGCTCATAAGTTTCTGCTTTTATGTAAATGTAAGGTTAATGCTTTTTAAATAAGTGTAAGTAAAGGCAGCACAATGTCTGTGCAGGTTGTTCCAATTTGAAAATAAGAAACTTTTTTTCTTTTTTGCCATGTCCTTTTGCGTTTGGTTCTTACAGTTATTCACTTGAACAAGTTTATTAAATAGAAGACACAGTGAAACCACTAACTGACATTTTTTAAAAAATAGTCCTTTCCATTTTAAATGGCAATCCTGAGCTGCTAAGTGAAAGTATTCACCCAGGAAATCCACCCACAAAAGCTACATACTTCATTTCAAGCAACAGAAACAAAAACGATGACAGTGTACAATCACAGTAACTAGGATTTTGCATACCCACAGCGAACTGCTCAAAAATCATCAATCACACAAGAATCCTTTGGAGAAATTGTTATTGAGTGCAACTTTAAAAAACGCATTTCACTTTTGCTTAAATGAAAATGTGCATGCTGAGATCTAAGATTTATTGATAAGGATTTAGAGATGTAAATCCATATAGTGCTTACTCACAAAATGTCTGGCTCTCTTTCACGAGTCATTTCTTCACTCCTGCATTTTTATTAATGTTCTAACATTTTATTTGATGCATTTTGGTCTATTCATATGAAAATATTACAATAACATTTTAGTGGCTGCACCATTAACTCCTGAAATTCATTCAAATGTATTGTACAGATGCCTATAATAAAAATCTCCAAAATTAGAGTGTAACAGATAAAATGAGTGTTACATGAATTCAAAAAATGTAATGAAATGCAGCTGAATCTTCTGTTAGATAACACATAATGAAGACAGATCATTTTTGTAAGCTCATTGGATGCAGCATGCAAGTCCTTGCTGCAGTCTTGAAAGTTTTTTCCTATAGATTTTCAAAACAGAAGCACATGCAAGTCTACAGTAATCTCATCCCTGTGGAAGGCAATGGAGCTGAAACATAGCCTTGAAGTGAAGCACTTAGCCAAATATCCTCCTGAACAATCTCTTTCTTCTTTAAGGATAAAATTAGGTATATACCTCAGGGTTACATGCATGTTTAAGTGCCTTTTTGAATATTTATGTAGCTGCATTCCAAGAATTTGTTTTCACTGATTTAATCCTTAGATTTTTCCTCAAGACATTTCTTTGGAAGAACCACAGAGACTGTTTAGATCCCGTCTGAAGCAGGAGGGAGTTTCATGGTGCGTCACCTAGTGGGGGCATCCCAAGATGAGAAAGAGACTGCCTGTCGACCAGCACTACAGCCATGGAACAAGATCGACAAGGTTCCTATATATCACAGAAAAATAAGGTGCATGGGCAGAATTGACTTTCCTTGTGATATTTTCAACAAGCTTTTTCTTCTAATTTTCTGCCGCTTTATATATATACACAAGTGTGTAGGGCAGTGTATTAATAGTAATGGCATGTTAGACAGAGGTTATATGCAATCCTGACAAGCTTGAATGCATGTGTTACTGTGCAGGTATTTCACATAGGCATGGCACTAATTACTATAGAGAAATTAAATCTGATTCTTCGGTATTGAATCTAACTGAATATCTTTAGGTGGCAAAAAGTAATATTTTGAAGCCTGTCTCCAAATACATAAATATAATTTTATTTTAGTACTTGTACTTTTCCAGTACTTTTTTGTACTGGAAAAGAAGAATTTCAAAATGGGAAGGTGGCAAAAAGATAGAAGTGTTTGGTTTTACTAAACAGGATACCAGAACCCACCTGATGAAGTTATAAGAACAATGCAGTGATGCTGTAATGGAGGGTCCTTGCAATATCTTCTGATAACCACAGAGAGGAAAATTGGAATAAAAATCTAGTAAAATCAAGCACATTTACAATTGATAAAGCAGTTATTTTGCAGAAGTAATGCACTGACTTGAGAAACTCACTCATTTCAAAGAAATTCTATAGAATTGCAATAGGTTTAGATGTTTATAAACCCAGAAAAAATATGCTAAACAGAAAAGCAGCTTACATAAGTTAGTGCATTGCAAATTGTAAGACAGAAGTCAGCTGCTTTATATGTGGATACATACATTCTCCAAGGACATAATACTGCCAAAGTATTCACTATGAAGCTCCATATGTTTTTTTCTGAAATATGTGTTCACAGTGATTGTGAGGTGAAATACAAAGCAAAAATAATATGTTCGTATAATTCTTTGCCATTGCTATGGTTTTTATTAATTGTTTTAAACATTACTTCAGACAGAAGAAAAGAACTCCCAGCATTGGAGTATGACAAAGTACTTCAGCTAAGTACTTAAGAAAGTACTAAGTACTATCTCTGAACCTGTGGTTAAATGAGCTGGAGGGTGGGAATTTTGCATTGCTCACATGTTCAAATTGTACCATTCTTGGTGTCAACCATGATTTCATCACTGATTTTAGTGCCAGTAGGATTTCACCCTCAAGCCTGGCATGTGGGTTATATGCTGTTTCTTGGATGTTATGCATTCTGTTTACAGAAGCCTTCACTCATTACTCCTGAAAGTCAAAGCCCCAGGAGTATGGCTGATGTCCAGACTCTTGCATATAAAACTTGTGAGTCAAGCCAGTAGTGTGGCAGGACAGGAACAAGTCCAGAGGAGGGCCACAAGGATGATCAGGGGGCTGGAGCCCCTCCTGTATGAAGACAGGCTGAGAAAGTTTGAGCTTTTCAGCCTGGAGAAGAGAAGGCTGCATGGAGACCTCATAGCAGCCTTCCAGTATCTGAAGAGGGCCTATAAGGGTGCTGGGGAGGGACTCTTCATTAGGGACTGTAGTGAGAGGACAAGGGGTAATGGGTTAAAACTTAAACAGAGGAAGCTTAGATTGTATATAAGGAAGTTCTTTACTGTGAGGGTGGTGAGACACTGGAATGGGTTGCTCAAGGACATTGTGAATGTTCCATCCCTGTCAGTGTTCAAGGCTAGGCTGGACAGAGTTTTGGTCGACATGGTTTAGTGTGAGGTGTCACTGCCCATGGCAGGGTGGTTGGAACTAGATGATCTTAAGGTCCTTTCGAACCCTAACTACTCTGTGACTTTATGATTCTACGATGAATATTGACTGTTCTTTACACTTGTATCAAATTATTTGCAAATGTTTTTCTTACTTAGAAAAATTATCCTAAAAACCTGATATACAAAGCATTGCCTTGTTCCTCCTTGTACTGTTTTCAAACTCTAGTTTCCAAATACTGTATTTTTCTGATAATCTGGAACTCACTATGCCTCTTCTCTGAAAATGGAAATATTTTCCACACTGTAACTTTCCTCTCACAAGAGCAGGTTCTGAACCTTTAAACATCACACAAAAAATGCTCTTTTCCGGACATAAACTGAATGTCCATGGCTAGGTCCAACCAAGGCAGTGCACTTTTTTTGCCATGTGCAGATGACATTGTCTGGTCCACGGCAGTTGAAAATGAAGTTCTTTATCTGTGTTAGGATGTTGTATTTTCCTAATTGATTCCAGCAGGAAGAACTTAGCCATATCTCTGAATCTATGGAGAGCTGGTCCATTGACTGGTTTGGCTCCAGCTAAAGCCTCTTTGACCTTGACTTTTTAAATTGTCACTAACAGTTTTTGGGCTGGGCTTCTGCTCCCGTCAGTGCACCTTGTCTGAGTATGCCCTTTTGTGACATTAGGACTGACTAGAACTCTATTTGCTTCCACAGTATTATATAATTTCATCAAGGCTACAAGATCAAGAGCTCTGTAATGGATAGAGCAATGTTACTTACCTATTGTGAACAGAGGTGTTAAAATTGGGTCCTCCACCACATTGTCTGAGCCTGCCTAGGATCTCACATTTTAATTTATTGTGTTTAAATTGTAGTTTCTCTTTTTACACATGCTTAGTGATATGAGTTTACATAGAAAAAAAAATTAAACAGAAAAACAAACATTTTCCAGGACAGCCAAATACTGAAAACACAGTGAAAACCACCTCATCTGAAGCTCATTTTGTGTGATCTATTGTTCTCAGAGATCAGGCATACATCATTTGGTTTTATTTTTACTCTAGAATTTAATGTCCTTTGTGCAAAATGTAGAAGTTAATTGGTAGCTAACTCACTTTGATGGTACGTTTGCTATGCTTGAGGGATATATTTTCCCAAATTGCCACATTTTAACTAGATTTTACCTTGCAGTGCTTACTCTTAGCTTATCATTATAACTTGGAAAAATTCACTACCTCTTCTCCATGCAGATAAATGCTCCCAACACACTTAATGATGAGATATCATGTATATATATGCAAAGGAAAAAAATAGAGCGAAAAAAACCCTTTACTGTGAAGGATGTAGCAATTAATTGTTCACAGGTTGGACACAGGCATATAATTTTTCAATATGTATGAGCTGTTTCTTTAAGAAAAGGTTGAAGGAAGAACTCTCTGTATACCCAAGGCATTCATTTTTATCAGATGAGTCAAAAATGTTAAATTCCTTTATGACACTTTTCTCACATTCTGCTAAGCATTATTAGTACCAAGCTACTGAGCATTCAAAACTTCGAGTTTTATCAGAGAAGAGGATGACTTGCACTCTCACTTGATCCAGCAAAACACTTTGATCTAGACCAAACTGTGCCTGGGCTTTATTCATTTACTTACTTCCCTATAATTCATCAGCATGTGTTACTGGCTAGTTTTTAGGGTTTGACTTCAGAGAGAAACTCTATAAAACCCAGAAAAATGGAATATCCTTCCACGAGATATTGGTATGCAGACCCAGGTTGCATATGAACATATACTGTTAATGAATCATTTTCAGGAACTTCATAAATTCTAAACTATTGCAGAAAGCAATTACATACAGCTATTGTCAGGAGGTTCAGTTGGTTGTTTGGCCTTTACATCTACTGGAGAAATCCTTAGTTCTGTACTTAAGTCACATCTTGGGGCAGTGGGGTTGGTTTTGGTTTGGTTTGATTTTAAATATGAATAGAAAATGAAAGAAGACATTAGAATCTAGTTTCTCTTTAAATCCATACTCTGTAAGAATTTTGTCTCTGAAATAAATTTACTTAACTGAAATCACATTTCTGTTTTTCAATAAGGATGAAGATCAAGGAAAAGCTAACATCTAGTCAACTTTTTGCAATACAATATATTTCAGTTTTATTTAAAATCAGGACTAAGCCCTTTTTTTTTTTTTTTAATAAAAAACCAGCTTGACATATGTAATGCATCAAGACATATTAGAGGTGTTGCCCTGGAGAGTTATGTACATGCAAGTGGGAAGTGGCTGTTTAACATGCCAAATATCTGAAACATAAAACTAGGCAAGTAGGTAAGAGACAAGGATATAATTCACTGTGGCTTCACGCCATGTTCTGTTCCCTATCTGCCTAAGAAAGAAACCCTCTAGGGGTATTCAAACTCTGAAAATAAAGTATTTTAAGTCCAAAAAGATGATAATAATGTGAAAGTGTTGGCTTGAAATGAAAAAAGCCCTAAGCTGTTAAAACTTTACAATGTTTAAAGTTTAAACAATTTGCATGAAACTGCCATTAGTTTACCATAACCATTATTACTGCTAACAGCAGTTCAATCATATATCTTAAACCTGGGATTTCAACAGCTGGGGGAAATTATCATTTCAAATAAGTAATGTGAGAAACTTGCTAAGTAATCCTGAAGAGTAGTCATCCCTCATATTTTGGAGGAGAATTCCACTGGTTGCCACGTCGTTTCCCATCAAATGGCAAACATGCCTCTCGTTTGAATTTTCCCCACCCCCAATAAGCCCTGAATCTGTTTCTGAGCCAGCGCATCCCTTGATGTGAAAAGTTACCTAGTAACATTACGTAAATATGGCTTAACGGACTGGTGCGACTGCCTAGGTTTACATTCCCACAGGGCTCCTGCAGAAGTCCAGCAGATGCGTCTCCTGGCAGAAAATCAGCCAAGATAACGAGAAAAGACTTCAACTTCCATATGCCTGTATGTGCTCCTCTGAGTGCCTCCCTTCATCAAAACTCCTGTAGCACTCTGGCAGGTTTTCTCAATCTCTTCAACAGAAGATGTTCACAGAAAGGCTGGCAGTGTCTAGTTATTTTGCTGCAGCTGCTTTTCTGATCCTTTTTGCATTGGTCCTGCTGAGCTTAAATAAAAGCTATATGCCTTATTTCCCCTCAAGACCTACGTGAATATCAGTGAATAATTTTGAATGTATGGTAATTGCTAAGAAATGGCTTTAACAGAAGTTTTGCATTTGTCTTAAAGGTGAATTAATCCCAAATTTTTATCTTAAATGTCTCATTCAATGCTCATTAGTATAAATATAGCTATATTATTGATCTGACCCCCAAGGAGAGTTTGGGTTTTCTGATAAATATTAGCAAAAGGAGATCTAAGATCCTCTTATTTTATATTCATATGGGATGGGGCTCAAATATTCAAAAGCAGGTGGGCAGCAAGATGCAAAGGCAACAATAGAATGCCGATATGAGGGGAAGCCATATTCAAGCTTTAGCCTAAGTTGTTTCCAACTTTGCCAATTTCTTCTACTTTCCTAAAAACTTTGGAGAGTTCAAATCAGAAATTCCCTCAAAATAGAGAAGGAATTTGGAGGAAAAATAAAAATATTTTTCTTGTGTTGTTTTAAAAAATATTATGAATTATTTCAGAAGTTATAATGCTTCTCCCCTTCATTTTGTTATATCTTTGTTTTCCCTGATATAATTTCTCACTGGAGTAAGAATTTAAGAAAGAGATTCTTGCTGATACCCATCCAAAAACTAAGGAAAGTTTATGGTCTCAAGTATTCTCTTTTCATTGCTAAATATTATGTCCTGAACCACATTATTTTACTTTAGTCTGGTCATATGAAGATTACTTGCATAAAACCACATCTATTTGAGATATGCTATAAATTACATACAGGAAAACAGTAGAAGTGATTACTTCATGATATGCATTCCTAGAAATATTGTTGTATTGGATATCTGGTAATCTAGCCAACCAATATATAGTCCTAAACCTATGGCAGAGACTGAGATACTTCTCTGTAACTGCTCTTAAGATAGTCCTAGCCTGTTATACATTGCAGGTGAAAAAGTTTCACTTCTGTCCAGAAATGTCATTAAGTATAAAAAGCCATTTTGTCTTTGAGTAGTATTCTTTTAAACTACCAAAATTTAACAAAGATTTGGTCCCAAGGTTCGTATAACCACCCTGCTGCCTGATAAAGAAGGCTAACCTGGTATCTCCTTAAAAATATTTTGCTAAAACACAGAACAGCTATCTAACGGAGTGAGAAATACTCTGGGATGTTTGGGGTTTGTTGTGTTATTTTTTTTTTTAAATAAAGAAAAAAGGGTGATGACAATGCAAGAAAATTTAACTGCTTTTTCTTGTTAAACCCATAAATTGAGCTCTGTTGTAAATTTGGTATACCATAAATATATCTAAAATGGTTCCTGGATATCCTTGAGAGATGGGCCCATGTGAACCTCATGAATTTCAACAAAGCAAAGTGCAAGGTCCTGCACCTGGGTTGAGGCAATACCAAGCACAGCTACAGGCTGGGCACAGACTGGAGTGACAGCAGCCCTGAGGAGAAGGACTTCAGAGTGTTGATTGACAAGAAGCTCAACATGAGCCAGCAATGGGCATTTGCAGTCCAGAAAGCCCATCATGTCCTGGGCTGCATCAAAGAGAGCAGCCAGCAGGTTGAGGGAGGTAACTCTCTTCCTCTACTCTGTTCTCATGAGAACCCACCTGGAGTACTGCATTCAGATCTGGGACCCCCAACACAAGAGGAAGATGGACCAGCTTGAATGAGTCCACAGGAAGCCATGAAGATGATCAGAGGGTTAGAGCACCTCTACTTTGGACACAAACTGAGACAGCTGGGCTTGTTCAACCTGGAGATGAAAAGGCTCAGGGGAGACCTTATAACAGGTTTCCAATATCTAAAGAGGCCTACAAGAAATCTGGAGAGAGACTTTTTACAAAGGCATGTAGTGATAGGACAAGGGAGAAAGGTTTTAAACTGAAAGAGGCTAGATTTACATTAGGAGGAAATTCTTCACTGTGAGGGTGGTGAGGCACTGGCATAGGTTGCCAAGAGCAGTTATGGCTGCCCCATCCCTGGCAGTCTTCAAGGCCAGGTTGAATGGGGCTTTGAGCAACCTGGTCTAGTGGGAGGTGCCTCTGCCCACGGCAGGGGCATTAGAGCTAGTCCTTTCCAACCCTATCATTCTATGATTCTATGATTCTATGAAAAGATAAAATCTTACCAAAATATAACATCACAGAACGTAACACTAGACATGACTGCAGAAGACAGAAAAAAAAAGCTGGAACATATGATAAATAATAATTTGTCTGACACTGTTGGTCTAAGGTTGACATTTGCCATTCCGGTAGAAAGCGCCTACCCCATTATGAGTCTTAACCAATAATACTTGTTAAAAAAAATAAGCATATTAAAATTTTGAAGGTGTTATGAAACTACTTTTTGTAAATAACCTACTTCTATTATTTCAACATTACCTAGATAATATGAAAATTTTTAGCATGTTATTGGACTTGGTTTTAACCTCCTTAAATCAACCATGAGACACTGATATAAATATTTAGGTAATATAATTAAGAATAAAATCTGAGCTAATTAACTAGCTAAAAAAATTGGTACATTTTGTCTTTTGCCATTATATAGCTATTAAAGGTCCCATACAAAAGAATTACTCATAATAATTATCTGAAGATATGATTCCTCTTTAATAAATGTACAAAAGTAAGATACAAGTTAAGAACCCTCCTTGTATCATAGATTTATGCATTGAATTGTTAATCTAGAGACAATCTGGACATTCTTGTTGCTCTTCTGTCAAAGAAACTAAATATATTCGATGTGCACTGAAGTATTAGACTGCTTTCAGCTACATGACCCTGTAAAGCAATGTTCCTGATTTTATTATTTTAAATTTGGATGTATGTTGCAATGAAAACATGTAGTAACTGTAAAAGATTGTTTGGAGATGTAAGTAAGGTCCAGTTCTAAAAGTTGAAGATTTGGTTTAAACTCTGAAGATGGTTCAGCTGTATAAATAATGCATTCAAAGTAAGTGAGGCAATTAACTGTTACAGTGGGACCATAAAACAAAATAATATTAATTTATACATAATATAATATTCATTTAAATATAATTTGCCTTTATCTTAAAAACAAAGACAATAAAGAATAAAAGTACTTGTTTTGTTACTTTTTCCTTATGGATTTCCTCAAATTAGATGAAGCAAACAGAACACTTGACCTTCATCTGATGAAGAGATATTGAATAGTAAATTAAACCAATGTTAAACATCAGGTCTGGAGTAAATTTAAAGTCTGAACCTAGCAGGTACTGTAAAGGAGTACAGTACGCGACCCATGTATAAGGTCAGTTCTGCAAATATAGATCCAGCACTGAGCCATGCATGCAAGGCCAATACCTACATCGCTGAAATGAATGGGATTTTTGCTTCTCATTTCAACAGAAGGAGAATGGCTGTGGCTGAGCTAAGCAGGATTTAGATATATGCTAAAATGTTTCTCCAAGGGGGGATAGATTTAGACTTATGCTTGAATGCCTGAACTGAGGCTTGGTACATATAAAAATATCAACATAGATTTTGAAATTGATAAATTCATTCAATCTACTTCAATGAAATTACTTTAGGTTACAAACTCTTTTAAGTTCTTGATTTTAATTTGGAAGCAGAATTGCCATTTTCTCTGCAAAGAACATACATTGCAGTTACCACAAAGAGGTAAGGTAGGTTGCACATTTTAAAAACAGTTTTGCTACATTTCTGTTAATTTAATTTCTAATAATGACATAGAGTCTTTTTATTGATGATGGTGTGATTAATTTTCTCAGCATCAAATCTTGCTCTTAATGCAGGTCAAAAAGTCTTTTGTAGAGGTAAAATTGCCTGTTTTCATTTTGTGATATTGGATCCAAAATAAAGCACATACCAAGTACAGTCACAACATAAATTACTGCGATTTGTCTCCATGTTTTAAATTTTAAATTTAGTTAATATGAAATCTGAATGTCATTTACATAGCAATGAATAATTAAATTGTTTTTTATATTAAGATGATTTCCAGTATCTCAAAAAATAGCTATGAGTTTTCCAGTGTCTCCAAACATAGCTATGAGTTATACTTAAACATAGATATGACATTTGACATACCTGAAAAAGAAGGTAGACCACCACTCCCTATTTATTTGAGATCCTACTTATGGAAGTCTACTCTGTAAAGATCACAGTTGATGTGGTACACAGTACAAGTAGATCTGCACAGTGAAACATTTGGGGCTGAAGTTCTCATGTCCACTTTCTATTTTGGAGGAGTTTTACTTCATATGGGCTTCAGTATAGTCTGTCTGAAGTAGCATTAACAGTGTTTTACCTGGACTAAAAGACATCATCTGGCTGAGCTTCCCTTCAAATGAATTCACCATGCACTCAGATCTGCTTTATGATATGAATTAAAGCATATCATTTATGCTTTAATGTGTATGTCAGGAGAGTAATTTCAAAAGCCCCCTGAGCTGAATCAAAACACTAATGCAGATCAATATATAATAGACACCTTTATGTTCTTAACTATTATTTACTTATATGGAGATAGATGCTTACCCTAGATTGCATTTGCTTTGTCCTGCTTTGGTGATAGAAATGTTGCAGATTATTTTTAATGCTCTTCTATTTTCTAATGAAACAAAATCTTCTACATCACTTTTGAGCATACTTTTATTCTATATCGAATATCCTGTTATTACAGTCTCTGCATGTTCAGATGGGAAGATTGAAGCTAGCTGTGAACTAATCACACTGAAGCATAAACACACCAAAATTAGTTAAGAAAGAGATGGCTCAGACACAGAAATTTAATCTAAATAATGCTAACAAACAAACAAATATTCTTGCTAGAACAGAGATGTTCTAGGTTAGGGCACTGCCCAAGCAGATGTTGTCTTCTATTGTTTGCACTTTGCTGTGTGCTTAGCCTGCTCATTCATGCTTCTGTTCTACCTGGTGCTCCTACACTGATTATAACTGCCTTCCTTCAGGATGACATCTGTTTCATATACACGTACTCCCCTACACTGCTCTACCACTTGCGTATAGCTTTTTTGGTGCCCTTTTCCTTTTACTAATACTTAGTCTCTGAATTCTATGTGATAACTAAGTGCCTACTGAAATATATCAAACTATATGTGGCTGTAGTTTTATCAAAGCACAAGAAAGAGAACTGTCAAATTGTTGCTCTTACAGAATACAAAGCATAATTTCTTTAGAATTATACCTTAGTGGTGATTTTTGGATAAATGTCTAAAGTATTGGTTTTATCTTTGCATGAAAGATGTTATTTTAAAAATAGTATTCGGGACCTGCTCAGACTATAGTTTTTTCTGGGGAATATTTTTCTTTTTGATGGAGTCAGGTCTTTTCTACCACTAAATGAGGATGATATTAAGAAAATATCCTAATTAATTTCATCGTCCCTGTCACAAATTTCAGAGAAACCTTTATAGTGGAACAAATACTGAATTCCTAGTTATTAGTGTCCAGAGGAGACCTATGGAAAACAAAGACATGTTTTATATTGACTGATTTGATGGCAATATCTTGGGGGGTTTTAAATTTATTGTATATATTGATGCCTTGAAACATCTGAGGACAAGACCAGTTGGTAAATGGCAAGGCTATTTTTTTCCCAGCAACGACTAAGGGTTCCAGAGATGTCTATGTGTTTCGTCTATGTTAATACTGAGCACGTGAGCTGCCAGGCCTGGATTTTATAGGCACCGGACTTAACTCTGGTTTAGTCCACTACCTTGTACTCTCTCTCTTAAAAGGCAGCTTCATAGATCTTTTTGTCATTCTTCTTTTTCTCCTTCTGTCATGTCAGCTCACCTATCAAATCCTAGACATTACAAATGGGCAGTATACTTGCATTTAACTACTTGCTATAAATGCCATAAGAGATATAAATTCAGATTCTCTCTCCTTGATTCACTTATACAGTCTTTTTTACTCTCCTACTCTCCAAGAAAGAGCCCAGCTATTTTAAATTTAAATATACAAAGTCAATTTTAATATAATATTCTTTCTCTACAAACGAGATTATATTATTCACATGTTCAAGGAGTCTTTAGACAACTAGCTTTTTCCAATGTGCTTTCTTTGTCATCCTTCATTCTGACAATGACAAAGCCCCATGAACAACCAGATGTTTGGTTTTATAGCAGTCATCATCACAATGCCATATTACTTGAGTGACCTGAAACATATCTGTATTTTTCTTATGCCTCTTCCAAACTGCTCTCAACTATCAGATGGTGAGTAGTCACAAATATCAGACTGAAACATGTTTAAGTCCTGAATCTTTTTGTTTAAAACATGAATAATCAGATTGACCAACAAAAATATTAGAAATGACAACCTTATTAATCATTATAATAAACATTAAAAAAAGGCACAAAAAGTAGATTATTCTTTGTTCACAAATCTTTAGGATCTTTGCTTTGAAATTGATATTGTTGGAACCTGAGAACAGAGTAGGTCTTGTATATGCAAAGTCCTAAGTGGTGACTGTTTACTGAGACTGCATGGAAATGTATTCCAGTATCTGTTACTGAAGCAGCTAAACACACTGATGGTTTAAGCAAGTGATTTTATGATTTTATAAATGCACAGCTCTTTGTCATGAAAGCAGCCCCAACTGTTTTATCTTGAGGGTTGAACTAATCTTACCATGTGATTTAATTACTTTCAAAAGGTTTTGTACCATTACATTTACATGTCTGCTGTATTTAGCTCTGAAGTAAATACCAAGAACCAGATACTAGCAGCTTGAGTTTATAAAGGCAAGGTTCACCAATTCCTTTCAGGTTTTTGCCTTATTTGAAACAAAAAGAAATGTTCAAATAATAATTAAAGAAAAACTCTACCACAAACCCACAAAAAAAAGAACAATGAATCCATTGAGGAACAAGCTTTGCTTTCCTTAAAGTACTGATGATTGTAAGCCCTCTATACTTCGTTCTAAAATTCTACTGTACTTCAGCAGATACTTTACAGTTTCTCAGATTCCTAAACTGCCTTTATTGATTTTTGTAGCCTTTGCATCATCAGTACTATAACATGTTGGTTTTATTATCTTCCCCAACTCTCCAGTTGGATTACTGCATTCATGTATCACTTTGAAATTTACAACCTATTTAATACCATTTTTAGTTTTTATGATTCTGTTACTCCTACCTTTTGAAAGGATCTTAGGGAATATCTTTTAGTTTTCTCAAAAATAAAAACAAACTGAAAAGCTACCTAGCAAAATTATTACTTTAATTTTTACCATAGAGAACAGTGAAACAAAAATTATTTTAGATCAATGAAAACATCAGAATAATATCAACAGTGTAAAGCTAGCTTTACGGTCTTCCTGTTTCATATACTTCTGATCACAAATGGAGAAATGCAACCATCTGTGACTTTTGTCTTGCTACGTGTCAGAAAAATAGACTCAAAACATATGGATATGATGATATATGTTAAAGCAGGAAAAGAGAGGGTAAGAGAACGAAAGAAAGACATGTTGTATGATAGAGGTAGGCTTTTAAAATTATCACATCAAGTATCTGGGCTGTAGTAGAATTCAGTGTCCCTATGACATTTTATACTAAATATGGATTTGGGTCTTCTAAATGGTGGATGAAAAATCTCATGTTTACAACAACTTTTGAGATTTCATATTGTGTTTTTGTTTTACAGTGGAAAGAAAATACAGCTTTGCAAATAACTCCTTGCAGTTGGAGGGTTTTGGGGTAGTCAGTCAATCTAAAATGTAAGACACCTAGCACAAAGTCATGCTTAGCTGAATTAAGAGCATCATCACTGTGGTTTAGGTGTAACAAGGACTTGAGAATTAAACGTTAAACATCACAGAAATGTTACCCAGCTATGAGAACATTGACTACTATACCATATTATTCGTCTCCCTTCATGATGAAAATGTCATCTCCTAAGGCACATCAGAAATGTTCAATTTTAGCTAAATCACATTTAATTTAAAAATTTCCCAACCTCTTCATCACTGAGCTTTTCACCTATATGTCTCCCTTTAACATCAGGATAGCTGTATACTGGCCAGTTAGGAACGCTCTCGGCCCATTTAGTCATAGAATCATAGAATAGTTAAGGTTGGAAAGGACCTTGAGATCATCAAGTTCCAACACCCCTGCCATGGGCAGGGACACCTCACACTAAACCGTGTCACCCAAGGCTCTGTCCAA
>JANHGB010022288.1:0-75300 GCA_026283785.1 Coracopsis vasa
ACAGGACACCTGACTCAAACTAGCCAAAGGGGTATTCCATACCACAGCATGTCATACCCAGTATATAAACTGTGGGGAGTTGCCTGGAAGGGATGAATACGTTTTTCTTAACATATTAATATTTATGTACTTTCATTATTGCTAGAAAGCCAACATCTTCTCAACGGTCAGATGAGGCTGTCTGCAAGTTGTAGAGCTACAACATTAGTTCATGTATTATTAACAGATTTCATGAAATACCCACACCATCCAAAATCGCCTTAAACAATTGCACTTGAGCATGATCTAAACTCTCTTCTTCCTCGGGGAGTTCTATTTTCTAGTGTATAATCAGGTGTCATCAGCAGTGATGGGAAGAACTCTACTCCACCTCATTTCTTACAATAAATGACAGATATTATAGCCTACAGCTAGTAAAATATTTGACTAACTAGAGAACAAACCCAAATAATATAGACAGGTTATTACTTTTTGACAAAAATATAATTAGGTCATTAATAAACTTTTTTAAATCTGCTTTCTACAAAATTTGACACAGTTTTTGAAAGCAGTAGGGTCCAGCAAGACCCCACAGCAAATTTAAAGTCATTGCAGTGAAGAATGTTATAAGTAACCTTAAAAAATATTAAAAATATATCTACTAGCCCTTGTAGATATGCATGAACAGATTCATATTAGCTAGAGAAAACTCTATCCACAGCTGTACAGGCTGTTCCTAATTTGGAGGTTTGCACTCCTTTGCATTGACAGCAAACTGCAGACTCACAGAAAGAAGGAAATTTTCACTGGGGCTGTTCTTCCTCAGCATACCAAGCTCTGGAATGAAGATAATTCCAGCATTTTGTGCTGGTTCACCTGCTTATGCATAAAGGGGGCAGAGTAAGGCAGGCTACACAGTCAGGTCATGGCAACTCAAGTAAGCCATTATACTTGTCCAATCAGTCTCCTAAATCGTGATGCATTGTAGAAACTGTAGATTAAGTCCAAATTCAGCCTCTAAACACTTCTTGAAAGTGGCTCTCTTTCAAATTATGACTTATAAATTAATAGTACATTGGATCATCAACAGGCTAAGTACTTCTTAAACTGGTATTTAGAAATACATACACACATTGCTGCTAAGAAAGAAACAAATGTTTGTTATACACACGAAAATTAAGCCAGACAGGATAAAAATAAAAATGGTTAAGATTAGAGTTGAGGTGGCATATCTATCTTGATAAGGTGTTAAACCAAATAGCCCATATACCATTTTGTAAATTCAAAATAATGTTTATATCAAATAGATTCCTGGAAGTAAAAGAGGCAACAAGATCAGCACTGTCATAATGACCTGTGGCCTTGGCATTGGAATAGCAATATGAGCAGTTTTATTGCAGCCATCTTAAAGCTTTTAATTACTTGATATGAATGGACATAGTCCCTTGAAGTGGTAACTAAAATAATACAAAGAAGAAAAATGCCATTTTATAAGGAAATTTTACTTCTGTTCATGTAACAATGAAAACTTATATTTATTGAAGCCAAAAGTGGTTGTCAGAAAATTTCTCCAAATCAGAAAAGAAAAACAAGAAGGTGAATGGCAAATGCCTTTAAAACCCAAAAGCTGTGTGTTATTCCAGAATTCATCTCTGTGGCCCTGGTCCTAATGCTAATTTTTATTTCAGTATGACCCTGTGAATATATTTCTTAAGTTGTCTGGAGACTGAGCATCAAAATGGAATGTGTTTTCTGATATTTTCATACAAGACTAATTTCAGAGAAAAAAAAAATCCTTGTGAAGAAATAGTCAATAAGGCATCCTCTTGGCACACCACTGTACAGAAAGGTAGACTTAGGTTTGGCCCAATCATAACCGCAAAAATCAAGATGGCATGCAGATGAAGGAAAGCGAATCTACTGGGGAAAAAATAGCAGAAAATGTGATGTGTCCGACATGGATTATAAATGCTGAGGAAACTCTCAAACAAAACTAAATATACTGCTTCTGTTACTGAGATTAAAAAATGAAGACACAGTCTGAGGACTCCTTTGTACCAAACTATAATTGTTATTGTATTTCTCTTGTGAAGAAGTATTCAGAGTCAGAAGCTTCAATTAAGAGAATCAACGACATTGTTCTTCCTTGGAAAGCATAAGATCTTAAAACTAAGATCTTAGAATAACTTGAATTAGACTTTAAACAAAGAACTGTATACACCTATTTTGCCCATATACAATGCTGCATTAATTTAACATAACTTGTTAGAAGTAAAATAATGCAGTATACCCTAAAAACATAGTAGAAAATTGACTTCTGGAGGTTCATGGGCACACCTGTTAGTAAAAAGAATTCTTCAGGTCACATTTTCCTGTGAGAATAGAGGCTCCTGGTGTATCTATTACCCAGCATTTTCCTGCCTGCTTTGTGTTAATGATAAATTATCAGTGAAGTACTTTTATACTTAAGAAAATCAATTCAAGATTTATTAAGAATATTAAGAATCACATTAAATCATGCTATAAGAATTCAAAAAGTGAAAAGAGTAATAAGCACTAAGAAGACACTAAAAAATAATTGAATGAAGCCATTTTAATGAAGTTAAACATAGAAAAGGCAATTTAATAAAGCCTGGTTTTCCTGGATAGGAAGAGTAGTTGGGGTTAAAATAAAATTTCATTTCTTAACTGCTTGGGGTTTTGCACATTAAAAAAAACAACAAACTAACAAATCCTGATACTGTAAGTATCAGGATTGCCAAAAATTAGTACTGAACAATAGAAAAATCAATGCATAGCTTGTTCCAAACAGCTCTTCCTTTTCTCTTATTCACATTTACACACAACAGAATAAGGAATTTCATTTAACAAACATATGCCTTTGCAGTGTATTTTGAAGAACATTTCTTTAAGCATAAATTTCTCTTAAGGACTTTTCATCAGTCATTGTAGTCTTTATGCCATCTCCTCAGTTAAGCTACAACTGCTTGCAGATCTGTACCAGGGGACTGAAAAATTGATCTAGAGTAAAAATAAGCCATTTTGCCTAGTTATTTTTAACCAAGGGAAATGTAGATAAGGAGTGCCAGATATATAGGGACTGCCTGAGTCAGCACAGTCACTGAAAGAAGTGTTTATCAAACTGTAGCCTTTCATGTCTTACTCTGTTACATACGTTCAAAAGCTTGAATTTAAAGGTAATTCAATGGTGAATGTTCACTGACTGCACTAAGGCTAAATCAAGAGCACATGCATGAAAACCCTTCCTTCATCATATCATTTGTTTTGTTTCCTCCAGCTGTTATCAGAGCCTGAAGAGGGGCCTTAAAATAACATTAGGGAGAATCTAATTTTAAAATATACTTAAATACAAATTTTACTTTGGCGGCAAAGCAGTATGAGACATGGAGGATCACGGACACTTCTCTAAAAAGCAGCAGAGACAACAGGAATTCTGAAAAACTACAGATACTGTGATAATAACAACTGTACCAAACTAGTGCACAGCAAACAAGAGCCATAATGTATTTCCAGTGTATCTGTTTGTCTGTTGTTCCAGACATACAAATACGTCTTGAAATGTTATCTTATGCATACTGGAGATTTTGACAAAGCATCCACCTACTCTCAAGAAGTGCAATTATAACTCATAGGGTATGATAATGAACCTCACAAATCCCTGAGGCAGAACCCTGTGTCAGCCTCCCTTGGTGCTAAACATATTCAAGGCTCTGTTGATTTGACAAAACTAGCTCTAATGAAAGAAGTGCAGACTGCAACATGCAGTAGTCTTTTAACATATGGGTGCTTTAAAAAAATCATTATAGCATTTATAAATGGAGCTTTTATGTGTTTTCTATTGCATGGACACAACTCTCGTAGTTGCACTCCAACTATAATAATAAGGAAAGATATTAAGATAAATCTTTGTTAGTTCATAAAATGTAAATTCTGGTGATTAAAAGTGAATACCACCTATTGCTCGAATTCTAATATATCACGATAACACATGCTGTTCTCATTGCATATTTTTGGCATGGGACTCTAAGCAAACAGATTACAATAGCTTGCTTAAAACTAAAAATGAGATCTCAAACACAGAATGAATAACAGATTAGCAGTATATACATATCAATAAATAATGATTAGTCAACACAATCAGAGAATCAAAAGTCCAGCAGAAATATATATTTAAAAGATATTTAAAAGTCTCATTGTTTCAAATTTCCCAGAAATTTGGTTTAATAACACTTTGTGGAAGGTTTAGTGATTAGCAAGCTTTGTCATAAACAAAGTCAGTAGCAATTTTGTCTCTGCTGACTGGTCGGCATGATTGATTTTGAAAATCCCATTTGCTTATATTATAATTACACATTATAAAGGTAACATCTCAAAATATTTTTTCTGAGTAAAATATACATTGAAGTTCAAAAATGAGAATAATTATAAGACCATAGAGGATATAGGGAAAACACTATTTCTTATCTATGTAATATGCATAAAATACTTTCTTTATAATTACCCTTTTTTTATTTTCATAATTTTTCTTAAAAACTCTAGTCATATATGCCCTGAAACCAGTTTTATATTGGTATTTCTATTATTCTTTCTCCTGTAAATTGAGTTTTAATGTTGAAGAAAGATATGAAAACACTTGACATTTTTGTAGATTCAAAAGAAGTTCCATCTGAACAAATACTCTGCTCTCAGGGTACCACGATGCAGATAATCACCAAAGCTTGGCAGAGATAGCACCAATACCAAAACCAGCACGAGTGCCTCCTTGAGGCACCATCTATGTCAACTAGCATTGCTAATTCATCTGCACTGATTTTAGTGTCTGAATTAGTATTCCTTCACAGTGCTTTTCTGTGCCAGGCAGCTATCCCGACTGACTTGACATTAACTTGAGCATCTCAATGCTGTTTTCCATGACAGGGTATAGATACAACCACTGGCCCTAGAATGGTTTCTGGAAACATCTGTGAGATCCCTGTGGAACTGCCTTCCCTTAAAGACACTTCTGTGTTTTCCTGAAGAGTCAGAGCCGCTGCATGAACCATCTGCATAACTGCTGGAATCAGAATAACACTCTGTGTTGCGTCATGTTACATTGCAGTTGCATTACATCTCTTGTTAAAACCAGTCAGCGCATTCCTACCAGAGACAGACATAATTTCTGGTTTGTCAGTGGTTTTATGCTTTTACTTATTTTTCTATAATGTATACACTCCTATTTTATCATCTAGAAGAAAGCCATCATTCATTACTTAAATCATTAAATGGTGTCATATAAATACGAACATTTTTTGTAACTTAAAAATGAATCCTTTAGTATGTTTCAATACTTTTTTTTTTTTTTTTGGCTTTGCATTACATTTTGTACCGTAATTTATATTCCTGCATTACTTTGTGACATGTTTCTTTTCAAATCCCTAGAGAACTGTAGTACTCAATGTGCCATCAAATATCATTGAAAAATGTGCCTGTGTATGTGCTTCTGGCAACAGAAATCCATATTGGTAAGTCTGATATGTCATTTCTGTTCTAAAAGATTCTTCAAAGGAAACGTGATGCTAACCAAAATGCATTATACATGGTGCTCAAGAGCTAGCTGCAAATAATAACTTTACAATTCTACTGTGTCTTACCACTGATTTTGTCTAAAAATCTATTTAGAATCACGAATGGAAACCTCCATGTAATCTTTCAAATATTTTTTTTAATTTATTATTTTTCAGCACCTGTAATCATGCAAAGTGTCATCCAAGTCTTTAGAAATTGCTTTTTAAAGTGCAAGGAAGTTGGTCAGGCAATGATTTTTTCTTCACTTTTTCCATTGACTGACTACAAAGATTTTGCAGAATTTACTCATTACACAACCCATTTAATGATATTTTTAATAATGTTTAAAATTATTATTTCAATGGATTGAATGCACAATGTAGAATTCCGTAACATATTTTTGACAATATTCACAACTAACAATTCAAGATATAATGATTAACAATGATTGGTCCAATTGTATATTGCATTCTGGTCTCTTTTAACTAAGACTTATAAAAAAATTAAACTTATGCCTGTTTTTACACTCAGATAAAACTGCTCAATCTTTTCATCTTACAACACAGAGGCTTGGAAAAAGATACACTGGCCAGGATCAGCACTTATATTTAACTGCCCTTCTCATGTTCCTACAAAATAATTAATTTCATTTATATATATTGTCTTTGCAAGGAAAATGTGGTCCGATATCTTAGTCTCCTCATTTTATTGCCTCAGTAAGAGGACACTTGGAAGGTTTTGAAAGTCCTGTTCCTCAGCTGTGTTGTAAACTAACATGTTTCATTTATTTCAGTGATAGTTTAGAAAAAAAAATGTTGGTGAAAAGTCATGGGTTGTAAATGAAGGTACTTTATATCCATTGGGTATGTGCTGTCCTGACAGAGTTCAAGTAATAGTCACAAACAGAAAATCCAAAAATAAGCTGCACTGCTACTATTCAGCCTCTCTTAAGTGTTTGATTAATGATGAAACCTATTAAGATGACAGGTATTTTCAGTGGACTACCCAAAGAGTGAGGTAGTTACATGTATTGACTTTTATTTTGTTTTAACTCAGAAACAAGTTATAAGTACGTTAAAAAGTCCACGGTGTTCTCTGTTCATTGTAAGCAATTTGAAATTCACAATTAGGGCAGTACAGATCTCATCTTGCTCAAGGAGTTACATTACAGGTCAGTGTAAGATGCCTGCATAGTTTAACAGTGAATACTTGTGAGAAGAATAATGAAATTATGTCTGCCTACTCTAAACATCTGACAAATACGATGGACAGAATGAAAAGCACAGCTAACTGCAACTTAACGTAGATAATATTCTAGTATCATTAACATGATTTGATGTAAAAGCCATTATGGTATTTTCTATACAAAGCAAGAAATGCATTTTTTTAAATGCTAACAAGTCCATGGTTAAGGTGAACGTTTTGGGGTTTTTTCAAATCCTGGATCACTCCAGACATCAGAGCTCTCCTGCTCATGGTTAAGTCACCAACACAAAAGCCAGTTTATTTTACCTTCCGATATTTAAATTAAATGTCACTCTGTTAGTGAAACAGATACACCTTTGAATACATTGATGAATTCATTCAACCAAATCAGGATTGTATGGACCTTCTACGAAGTTTTGCCAAGATTTTATCTATTATGATAATCCTGATTTATTTAGTGACTAAAGATCTTGATCAAAGATTGGCTTCCCATTTGCACATACATAAGGAAAAGTAAATGCCTGTCTCAGTAGCCTTTATTTCATTTGGAGACCTAAGAGAAGTTATAAGTACACATAATGTGGAATTTTTTCAAGACACTTCATGATTCAAGTCAGATTTTTTTTTAATGGTGACATACCTCCTAAGTCTTCCAATCTCAAGGCTGGTTTTTTATTTGTTTTAGGTTGTGGGGTTTTTTGGGGTTTTTTTTTGGTGGAGCAAAAAGATCCTTAGCAATTTGTTAAATGTGCAAAAGACATTTTGAGAGTCACTGCAATTTCATAGTCATAGAATCGTAGAATTGTTCAGGTTGGAAAAGACCAATTTTGCTCTCTTTTCAGGGCCACTGTGCAGCAGGAAGGGTGTGCTCAAATACCGACGTGCTGCCTACAGACTTCTTTCTAGGGAGCCTGGTTTTATCTCTTTCCCCCTTCAAATCTGGTTTAAAGCTCCTTCAATGAGCCCTACTAATTCCCGTGCAAAGAAATTTTTCTTCCTTTGAGACAGGTGTACCCCATCTGTTGCCAGCAGGCTTGATATTGTGTAAAAAGACCTATGATCAAAATCCCAAAATTCCTCTGGCGAGACCAGGCTCAGAGCCAGGTATTGATCTGTTGGCTTTTCCTGTTTGTTCCCTCAGCACTCCCTGCAACTGGAAGGATAGAGGAGAACACAACTCGTGCTCCTGATCCCTTAACCAGTCGTGCAAAAGCCCCAAACTATCTCTGCTTGTTATCCTTAGACTTCTTGTTGAAACGTCATTGTTGCCTACCTGAAAAATCAATAATAGATAATAATCTGAGGGCTGCATCAGGTAGGAAGCTTCCTCTCCACATTTTTAACTCCAGCCCCAGGGATCAACAGACTTCCCTAAGAAGAAGGTCCAGTCTGCATATTGGGGCCTTCTGTTCTCTTCAGAAGGGAGTCTTGTACGACAGTGTCTTTTGTTTATGGAAGCAGCTTTGATGTAGGGCATAGGCCGATTTAACTTGGTTGACACCTCCATAGTAGATGAATTACTGCCCTCATTATCATTTGGTTACACTTGCAGAGCCTGATACCTATTATGCAAGGGCACCTGGAAGGTGAGGTAATCACAGAGGAAACGTGCTTGCTGTGCCAGGCACGAGCTTGTTGCCATTGCCCCCTGTCCCTTACATCACTGTGTTCAGCCAGGTGGAGAGAGGATAGGGGATCCTCCCTAGAAACACAGAATAGTTTGGGTTGAAAGGGACCTTCAAAGGTCTTCTACTCCAAACCCCATGCAATGAGCAGGGCCATTTTCAGCTAGATCAGGTTGCCAAGAACCACATCTACCCTGGTCTTGAATGTCTCCGGGGATGCATCCTGTTTCCTATCTGCCTGTTGGGCCTGTCCCAGGGCAGGTAGGGTGTGATTCCAGCGATCTTCTCCCTCTCTCAGATTCCCTGATACTCCAACCTACACCCCACCTCCCAGAGCTGTGTCACAACGTGGAGGGGGTCGTCTATGGTATGGAAGGGTGCACCTCCCACTGGTGCACTCACTGAGGCCAACCAATACTGGTATAAGAGTAGGGCACACCCCAGGGGCTGACTGTGTCCTCCCACCGAATCTCTATCTGGTGCATAGCAGTGCAGACAAGCCACGGTTTTCTGCTGGGCAGACTGCTTTCTGGTCGAGCTGGAGCACTTGCCCTGCCATGCGCACTGCAGGGCTACACCCTTGCTGAGTGCCACACTTCGGTTTGCACACCCTGGTCACAGCACTCCTGCCCGCTAGCACTGCCTAGCGGCTTCTTCCATACATGGAGGGGCCTTGGTCACCATTGCTGCTGGTCCTGCCTGGGTCCCGTCAGCCGCTGCCAGGTGAGCTGCTGGCTCCCGGCAGCTCTCCGCTTCTGCTGAGGTTCCTCCGGCCCAAGGCCTCGCTGTACACAACAGCGTGATGGGCAAGAGACCCTTCTTGTGTGCGTCCGTCACTCAGAGAAGGCCCTGAGGGAGGCCTGAACCTGTCGGCGGTGAGCAGCGCCATCGCTCGGGCGGATACCGGGGGCAGAGCAGGACCGTGCTCCACCAAGGCGGGGGGTGGTTTTCCTTCGGTGTCTGCCCTGATGCCGGGAAGATCAACTGCCCCGGCAACAAACTGTCCGGAGACAGCCACAGACACTGCGGCGCCTGCCACAGCTCGGCGTGAACAGGGGCAGGGGTTTACCTGACACCCCGAAAATGAGCCTGCACCTGGAAGAGGGGTCCTGAGACCCTGACCCTATAAACTGGCAGCCGGCCTTAAGATACGCGGTGCGTCCCGTCATGCTGGACCTCAGCAGAGTTACAGCTTAAAGGGCTACAACTGAGAGCGCTTCAACTCGCAGACTGAGAAGACTTCCTGGATCCACGAGTTGGTAACCCTGTCTTTATTTTCTTTCCTTCTTTTCTCCTTTGCTCCCTGTACTTCGGATCCTTTGTAAGAACTTGCGAAGATCTTTATTCCTGCTGACACAGTTTAGGGAAGTTCACAACAAAATTAATTGTTGTTTTACTCTCTGGAGGGCCTGTGGCTTCTCCTGCGACCCGCGAAGAGTGCAGTGCAAGATCACCTCCCCCGCACCCGCCGAGCGGGGCGGGACGGGACATGCTCCGGTGCGCTCCGCTGCAGTCCATACTGTCACTGGGGCCACTGGCTTTGGCGGCTGAGTTTAAAAGCTCAAGTTAAAAGGCTTATCAAAGAAATCTAGAATCTTAGAAATGTGGTGCTGTAGAGGAGGTCGGAATGTTACAGTACCTTGCTTTGTGGCTAGAACAAGTATATTTAGACCAATCTTAACAGTAAAACAACTCTTACAAATCTGTAATGACAGGCATCCCACAAGTGATGTAGGCAACCCATTCTTAACTGTAATAGAAGGGTATTCTGCATATATAAATCTCTCCTACTGTAACCGATTATTTTTGTTTTGCTTTTGGTGGAAACATTGACAACAAATGATTGTTCACCTTACAATTTTTGTATCGGAACACTGTTATCGTCTAACCCCAAGGTTCTCTTTTCAAAACAAAATAAAAAGGTGGGTTGTTGGGTTTTTTTTTCCTTTTTTTTCTCCCCTGTTCAGCTTTTGTTCAGTGGTGATATTTTTCACATCTGTTAACCTGCTATTGCTTCTATCTCATCCACTTCTTTCCTTAGTACTTAAAACTACATTAAGTAATCCTGTCAAGGCTTCACAAAGGCTGACTAGAGTGAAATAGTTATTCCATATGTCTCAGGTCTTGTATATTTAAAATCATCCTTTTTTCTTCTGATTTTGCAACATTGACTAATGCTCCATTTGCAATCCACTGTAATCCTGAGACCCTTTTCTGCAGTACATCTGCCTTGTGAGCCATTCTGCATTTTGCATTTTCTTTTCCTTCCTAGACAGTTTACATCTGCGTTTGTTATATTGTGTTGTACTGCTTTATACGATTTCTCCAGTTTATCAAAATCCTGCTGAATATAATTCTACTTTCCAGAATGTTTATAATATTTCTGGTTAATGTTATCCACAAATACTAGTCCTTCAGTTGTAAATGCAAATATGGGATAATGGTACACTCAAGTATTTCTTTCAGTCTGACAGTGAACAGATGCTAAGATGTCTCTGCTAAGTAATTCAAATGATTTTACAGTAATTTCCAGTAAGATCATATTTCCATACTTCTGAGAGTGTCATAAGGAATTGTCACATGTCAGCAAAGTGTGTAAATACTGTTACCCATTTATTTGTGGTGTCATGGTAAGATATCTGATTGGCCTGTTATAAGTAATTCTACTGTGATTACTTTTATTCAAATTCAGATTTTCTAGTTACTTGGAAAATCATAGGCAGCTGACACATAATACTGTTTTCCTTTTCATTTAAGTAGTTGTGTTTTTCCATTGGTTGTTCCCTCAGCATTTAGCAGTTCTAGAAAGTTCCCAAAAGGTGACTGCTGATGGTCAAGGGAGGACTTCAGTTCATAAATACTTCAGGGAAAAATGTTGTTAAGTTGTGGTGATTTGGACATATCTGGTTCATCTAAGAACTTTTCTGTCTGTTAACCAATTCTGATTTATAGTTCTAGCATTAGTTGCTAATATTAATTATGTTTAGCTTCTGGTCACAATTAACCTTTTCAGTGAAGAATGAAATAAAAATATAGGCAAGATTTTGCACTTTGTCATCTGTTATTTGTGCCTCCTTTCTGTTAAGAAATAGATATTTGCTTTCATCTTTATTTTAATGAATTTGTGGAACTTTTTCATATTATTCATATGTATATAAAATATATATTTCATATAAATTATGCAGGTTTCTTGTGGTAGCTGTTTGTTCCTTAGCCTTTTTAAGTTTGTTCATGCACACTTTCATCTTTATTGTTAGGGTATCCACCCCTTTTAATGGAGTGGATTCTAGAACCAGATAAGAAGGCTGACTCCTGTTCCTGTTAAAGGCAATAAGAATTGCAACCATTGACCTGAATGGAGAAGGGATTTAATAAAAAAATGCAACAGTTTTAATAGGCCCTCCAGGCAGAGCAGTGCCATGCATACAGTTCCAAACCACCACCAGGATGAAGGGCATCTATGGGGGTTGACCCTGGCTGGGCACCAGGTGTCCACCAAAGCTGGTCTATCACTCCTCAGCTGGACAGGGGAGAGAAAATACAATGAGAAACTCATTGGTCAAGATCACACACCAATTACCACCACAGGAAAAACTGCCTCAACTTGGGGAAATTAGTTTGTGCCAGTCAAATCAGAGTAATGAGAAATAAAAACTAAATCTTAAAGCACCTTCCTCCTACCCTTAAAACACCTTCCTTATTCCCAAGCTCAATACTCATTCTGATTTTCTCTGCCTTTTTCTTTGCAGTGGTGCATGAGGACGGGGAAGGATTGCAGTTAGTTCATCACACATTGCCTCTTACACTTCTTCCTCCTCAGGGGGAGGGTTCCTCACACTCTTTATTCTGCCGTAGCGTGGGGTCCCTCCCATGGGAAACAGTTCTCTATAAACTTTCCTGATGTGAATCCTTCCCATGGAGTGCAGTCCTTCAAGAACTGCTCCAGTGTGGGTCCCCACTGGGTCACAGCTCCTGTCAGCAAACCTGCTCCAGTGCGAGCTTCTCTTTCCATGGGGCCACAGGTCCTGAGAGGAGCCTGCTCCAGTGTGGGCTTCCCATGGGGGTCAGAGCCTCCTTCAGTCATCCACCTGATCCAGTATGGGGTCCCCCATGGCCTGCTCCACCGTGGACCTCCATGGGCTGCATGACACAGCCTGCATCACCATGACCTGCACCGTAGGCTGCAGTGGAATCTCTGCTCCCTTGGCTGGAGCACCTCCTCCTGTTCCTTTTGCACTGACTTTGGTGTCTGCAGGGTCACTTCTCTCATATTCTCACCGCTTTCTTCTGGCTGCTGTTGTGCAGCAGGTTTTTCTCATTCTTAATCACGTTATCACAGAGGTACTGTTACTGTTGTGGGTTGGCTCAGCCTTTGCCAGCAGTGTGTTCTTCTTGGAGCCATCATTGGCTCTATCAGACATAGGGGAAGCTTCTAGCAGCCACCTCTCTAGCCCTCTCCCCACTACAAAAACCTTGACACACATACCCAGTACAGCAGCACAGCCATGTTAGTGCAGCACTTCACCTGTCTAATTAGGCCTGCATTTCTGTGGAAACTGATTCATAGTTTGTTGGTGTCTCTGCGTGGAGCTACTGTATATCACAAATATATTTTTATTTATTCAGAGCTAACTAACATTACACAAAGCTAATCTCTGAAAGCAGTGCAACTAAGTAGCATGTCCTGAATAATAATTTATAACCTTAAAAACCTTAATGTGTATGATAAATACCCTTTATTAATTACAGTCATGTTTTACTGCATGTTATTTTCAGATCATCCTTTTTTTTTCTTAGTGGACAATAAAGCAATTAATACTGGTTCTCATCAACCACAAAGCTGCCAAGTTCTAGAAAAACTCCTAGTTAATACTATCAATCAGCAGGATAGTCTGGTTAAATCATTACTGTTTACTTTCTTTCTATGCAATTGGTCACATGACATTAGTTACCGAGATGACAATGCAAGTATATATTAGTACATATTAGAGGCCTGTAAATCTTTGTCAGTCCTGTACACTTTTTGAAAAAAATTAAGGAAAAGTTTGAGACAGAGACAATTGAAAGAGCCCATGCATTCACTGAAATGTTAAAAAATTTTTAGTCAGATCTGCTTTAACTTCTCTGTTCAGGCCAGGTTTTTTTCCCCTTTTTGATTATTTTAATCCTTAATTTTTCTTTTTTTATTTGTAGAAATAATCGGACAAGCATACACTAAAGAAGCTGGAGTTCAGTTCATCCACATGCTGCCTGAGAAAGGCACAATGTACATGTTCAGCTTTCTGAAAGAGTCACTGAGAATCATAATACCTCTTGGCCTTCATCATTACATTAAAAAAAATATTATTTGCAGTCTTTTATACTACAAACATGGAATTTACTCCACATGATCAGCTAATTTTCAGTAATCCTTCTGAGGTGGTCATATTCAAATACAAATCTTCATTTACTTACCTTGGTGCTACTGGGAATAAAGCATACATATAAAGTCCAGCTCCATAGCTATTATGAACTTGCAAGACCCCAGTGGCTCCAAGAAGGATAAATATATTTATGACACTTGTGGAATTGCCCTAATAAGAACAAAAGACAGTTGGAATTTGTACTAATTAACCACGTCCTATAAGGAAACATGGACAGTTAGCATTTACAACTGGGGTACCGCACTGCAGTATAAAAACATGTTACCCAAGCGTTAATGTAAATATGAAAGAATAGTTTCCCCTCCTAATTTCTAATAACCCAAGGGCTTTGGTGCAACCACCATCTGTGTATCTTTTCATTGTATCTTTATCCTTATCAGCCTGCAAACAGCATCAGTATGCTATACATACATATACATGATGGATTATTGCTATTATGCTCATGAGAATGGCAGGCATGAAGTATGAGAACGGAGTTCAGCAGGCAAGTATGATATAAATTATGTATAAGTAGCTTTTAGTGTCAAGCACTTTGAAAAGTTCAGTAAGTGCATGTAACTGAAGTAAATCAGCTAACCCTATGTCACCACAGGACTATTTCCTTTAGAAGTGTATGTAAGGCATTTTTCAGCATGCTTAAAAAGTGTATGAAAGTAACTCATTTTAATTATGTAAGCAAGACATTGCTCTGGACATAGGAAGAAGTTTGCAGGACCACTGTAAGGCCTGAGGACCTAATTACCACTCAAGTTTGATTTAAGATCTCATTTAAGATTTTATGGCTGGAGCTACTGGGGTCTGACTGTTTGAAAGTCCAACCTCATTTTTTTCTGTACTGTTACTGTTCGATTGCACAGAGATGCTTAGCATGATCCCCTTCCCTTGAATTTTGAGGGTATACAACCTGCGAGGGAGCACAGACCTAAGATTTTTTGTTTTTTCCTCTTTCAATCACTGTATTTATGTACACTCACATTGCATTTTTACATGCCTCGTATTCCATAGACTACTGTGAAGGTAAGATGTGACAGTATGGGACTGGGGAGAGGATGAAAGCTTGGTACACCTATTTTCTAGTGGTACCAAATCCATTAATATATGGTAGCCATTATATATTAATAATAAGCAGTGTTTTCCCAAGGAATTAAAAAATATTCAGGTGAGATTTTGCAAAATGACAGATTCTGGGTACATTCATTGTTGGAAAACTGAACAGAATTGCATTACTGTTTTTCATGGCAAACTTGGCTTTTGTTTTATTTTAATATAATGTTTGATAAACTTGCATTATCCTTAATTCTTGACTACATAAGCAGATAAACTGGCTGAAGTAATACCATACAACTAATGTATCCTTCCTTACAATCTTCATAGTGTTTGAAAGTGTAAAGCTTATCTTTTCCTCTAGCATACATGTGGACATGGCCACACCAGCACACATGCACACACAAACACAGAGCCTGGTGGGATTAAAGCACTGTATGTGGCTCAACATTTTGTGGAAAATCAGGAAACTAAAGAGGAAAGTATTTTCCTGTTTGAAGATTTGAAAGAACCATTCTTAGAGAAAAGGGAGGGGTCATCACATGTTAGTGATCTCGCCCCTTTCATGTATTAAAAAGACTAAAGGAAAGTTCCTCTTTCATCGGCCTGAGGTGGAAAAGAGGTAGCTTTCCCAACTCTAAATATTTAAAGAAGCCCTCATAAAACTTGAAAAGGGTTTGAGCTTTTTCTTTGTGGGACTAAATTCCTAAGGGTATAAGAAGACATACATTGATATTTATCCCTTATAATATTTTATTTCTATAATAGATGTGTCATGGGGCATTGATATAATTTTGTAGACTTAAGAGTATCTTGCTTTTATATACTTTCGAAGAGTCTATACAGTGTGAATTTTAAATAGAAAGCTTTTTAATACTCCTTCCTGTGTAAGTGTACATATGTACATAGGTGAAAGCCTACTGAGATAGATTCATGATACATGTTTATCAGTAGATTTCAGCTGTTGATCTGACACACCCCAGGTAAGGCTTATCAGGTATCATGGCGTGCTGCATCACACTACATGTAGTGTGATTGTAGTAGAAGAGGATTCTACCGCTGTTTCTGAATGCTTACACAAACAGTGTGGAGTTACCTAAATTTGTGGACTAGCTCATTTGAGCTGACGTCTATCAAAGTGAACATCCCAGAGCTTAGAGAAGTCTTCTTTTATTGAAATTAAATCACTGAAAGAGGAATCAGCTTACAGTTCTTAAAAAACAGTTTGAATCATTACAATAATTTTAGAGTTTTCTTGTTAGAAAAGAAAAATCAGACTATTTTAAACATAATTTGCTAGATTTTTAAGCGTATTGTTAAAGAGTTTCCACCTTGGGTTGCGTAGACATTCTCTTCATGTAAATGTTTTTTAATTCTCAGAATATTAAATATTTGTAAAATAACACAGTTTATTGCATGAAGAATATTCTATCTTGTTTGCATATATATAGCATAGCATTATTTATTTGCAGTTCAAGGATACCTAGAGATACTGGAAAGCATTATGCATCCATTGCATAAAGTGCTCCACAAATACATGAAAGGACATAAGTGAATGTGCCAGTTTACAGGCTAGCTGATAGCCTTCACTCCTTCAGGCAGGTGTGACTATCAGCTGTGTCTGTGGCAGTCTTGGATGCCTTTAGTGAACTTTTAAGGCTGGTTCCTCAGCTGGCACAGCTGAGAAAATGGAAACAAAGCCATATTTTTATTCCCCTGACTTTAGAATCAGCCAGGGGCAATCTAATCTATGCTGCAATTTACAGCAGCTTTGCTGCCCAAGGAGCTATTCTGAGAGGCACCAGAGCCTAAGGTCATTTTCCACTTCTCTCAAATGAGCCTGTATGCAATGGTTAGAAAATGAACAATATTAAGCTTTGCTTTTGCTTTTTCAGCTGGAGTGTCTGGAAGCAGCTGGAACAGAATTGATGATTGACCCATTAATATTGTGACTTCACTTAGTTTCATTGTTGCAAGAGAGTAGCCTTTGAGAACTAAAAGGATGTTTTTTATTAATCATTGATTCATTTTTCATAGCAGTGCAAATTTCAATCTCTGGTAATTCTGCATATGGATACTTGATTATTAATGAAATGCAAAAAAATTACCAGTTGTTAAAAATGATATACTGCAGACATTTTGTGTCATATTTACAAAACATTTTTACTGCTTGCTCCTGTGTGACAACTTAGAAAATCTGTCTCAAAAGAGCTGATGATTTCTGGTTGATGGCTGGGAGCTCTTAAAGAGTGCTTGCATGAAGGTGCAGTTTCCATTTTGAATGTAGGAATTTCTTTTTCTACTCTTTAAAATAATATCAATGCCACAAGAAATTAAAGTAGAAATTCTTTCAGCCCTAAAAATATCACTCCTGTACTCTAAAAATGTTCAGATGTAAAACAGGCTACCTTCTCAAAAATCTAGCTCCCCATTATCCCTGTAAAGGGGGGAATAAATTTTGGATTACAATGATGTAGGTGAGCGGAGAAAAGGGGTCTCACCAGGTACTGGAGAATGAAGGAGTCTGACGCCAGCCCCAGAGCAGAAGTCAGATAGTGGAAATAGTGGAGAAGGTGGTATAACTTGTTCAGATGATGAGTATACACTAGAGAGGAGCACGATGCCGCATGAGAGAATCTAAGATGAAAAAACAAAGTGGAGAAGCTTGTGAGATGGAAGTTTAATGGTCTCTCTTAAATCTCCAGATATGATTTGCCAGCAGAAGTTCAGTTGCCAGTGCACAAACTTTTATGGCATCAGCTATCATGGGACTTAATATGGTGCACATTAACATACCTGTGTAGTAGTTTTGGCTTGGATAAGTACATTTCTTTTCAGTATCTCGTATGAAGCTGTATTTTGGATTTGTGCTGCAAACAGTGTTGCTTATACAGGGATGTTTTAGTTATTGCTGAGCAGTGCTTATACAGAGTCAAGACCTTTTCTGCTCCTCACAGTGAGTAGGGTGGGGCTGCACAAGGAGTTGGGAAGGGGACACAGCTGACCCCAGCTGACCAATGGGGTATTGCATACCGTATGATGTAGTGCTCAGCAATACTAGCTAGGGGAATAAAGAGGAAGAGGGGAACATTCAAAGTGATGGTATTTGTCTACACAAGTAATTGTTATGCGTGATGGAGCCCTGCTTTCCTGGAGATGGCTGAACACCTGCCTGCTTTGCTTGTGTATATGGTTTTTGCTTTACCTGTTAAACTGTCTTTATCTCAACCCATGAGTTTTCTCACTTTTACCGTTCTGCTTTTCTCCTTCATCCCACTGGGGGAGTAGCGAGCAAGTGGCTGTGTGCTCTTAACTGCCTGCAAAGGGTTAAACCACAACAACTTGCAAATGCAAAATTCTGGGAAGGATCAGGAAAGTGCTGCTGAAATGTAGCTAAAGTAAATGACCCCCAGAGCTAGATGGAAACTAAGCAGAATTCTTAAAGATAAAACTTAAGACTTCAACACTTAAATCTAGTGGCTGGCTTCCAAAGGGGGAATTTTTAGAGCATTTGAAGATCAGTTCCATTGAAAGCCAGCTTACAAGCCTCTTCTGGGCAAATGATAATACCCCATACTGAAGTCAGTTGGAAGGCCTGAAGACAAAGCTGCAGGTACTCACTTGCTGTTACAGTATAGAATACAGTGTAAAAGGCCTTTGACCATGCCTTTTCTTTCTTTACAACACCTGTGCTTAACTTCTCAAGTTAAATATGGTGGCAATTCTAATGTGGAGACAGCGAAAATGTTTTCTGAAAAACTCTGTTAATGAAACTCTCCCAGAATTTCGTTGGGGTTTCTTCTGGAAACTTGAGTCGATATAAATTTTGTGCTTTGAGCAATTCTGCAAAACTGAATCTCTAAAGACTGTATTAATGAGGAAGATCACGGGAGGAGGATATGTGAGGAGCAAATATATGTTCTCCTTGCTACTTTACTGAGCAAAACATAAGAGAGTTAGAGACGATGCTTGTTGTGAGGCAAGGCAGAATGTTGTCAGTGCAGGTGTGGAAACACAGATCTCCTGATGTTACCACCACTGCAGTTCTGAACTTGTGGACAGAGAAATGGCAATAATATGTCAGTGCCACTTTTCCTCTGTTTTTACAGTGCTAAAATACGTATCACTGGTACTGGTGCTATGCAGAAGAGTTCAAAGATAATGCAAGTCTGAAAAGTAAATCTTTTGAACTAATTGCTATAACTAAACAGTATATACTGCTTTCATGTGTCAGAAGACACTTTATCCTTGTAGTTTATAAGTCACAAATGCTTAAAGAAAGATGCTAATGGTGCTCTTTTAGTGAGGTTACCTGGTTATTATAAGCATGTCACTTCAACATTGTTTTAAAACTAGAACTGTTTCCCAAAAAGTTTTAAATTGAATGCATTTAAATAAATTTGCAAGTATTTTTATATAATACCTTTCCCGATAAACTAAACAAAAAATTTTCCTGCCAGCTACCCTAAAAATTACTAGCAGCAAAAACCAATCAGGTGACCCAAAATCTAAGAAGTAAAAAGAAATTCTAGATTTCTCAGTGAATAATAGAGGTCCAGCTTTCCTGAATCCCACAAGCATTTGAATGTCTCTTAACGAATGCCAGAGTATTTGACACAGATTCTGTCAGAGACTCTAGTAATGCTGGCAAATTGCAGTACTGCCAATTTAAAAAATATATTTTCTGCAAAGAAAATACTACTAAATAATTTGAAATAAAACATAAAACCACTCTAAAACTTCTTATAGCAGAAAAAGAATCCTAATATCCCCTGATTTCTTATGTTGTTCCAAAAAAAGACTTAGTTGACATCACTGGGGACTAATGTGGTAAATAATTCTTAATCCATGAAGTATATGTATCTGCCTAAGTGAGTATGGAACTAGAAGCAGTACAGAAGTGTTTCTGCTATAATGAACCAAAAGGGTTTTTTCAGTTGCTTTCTTCTCTGAGGAAAATGGTGGAAGTGCTAGAAGGCATATCAGAATATCAGTGCATTCAGATTTCTGGTGTTGCCCATAAAAAATTATACAAACAGAAAATCTCTATATTCATAGTTTAAAACACACATTTTCTTCTCTTTAGTGCTTGGCAGATCTGAGTAGGTTCTTGCATAAATTTCCAGGATGAATAAAACTCTGTGCTTACAGTTCTGTCTGCTGTGTATTGTGCTGTAAGATAGTAGAACCTGTGTGCAGTGCCAAATGACATTCATTAAAATGAAAACCCAAGCAAGCAGCCTCCACCAGCTGATGAAATAGTACCCTATGCTCTCAGTGTTTCATTCAAATTGATGATGGTAGCAATTTACCTATTGTGAAATTAATCTTCCCTAAAATGTCTAATGATATCTAATACTAATCTAATACAGTCTTTTTATCATAGCAGATTGAATACATCATTAATATTTCTGCTTGTGTGGTTTGGTTACAGCATCCATTATTGTACACTGTAAAACTAGAGATGGAGAACAGTTTTGTAGGGAGCAGAATGTGAATGAAGTCTGGACTGTGTGAAATACTTAGGGGTCTTGCAGCAATGACAGGAGTCTCCAGAACTGCTTGGTGTCTGTCTTTCAAAGGCTTACTCTAAATACTGGATACAATATGCTCTGCCTTTACTGTTTCTGAGTATGGCTTCTGAGTATGGCAATACTGGATGGATCTGAGATACCGTACTCATGGGTGAATGATTGGGAAGGAATACTACCAGTTCATTCAAGCTTGTAAAGGCCAGATTTCAGAATCTTGGTGTCTTGAATCTTGACAGCATTTGCTGCAGTGGTTTTCATGGACTTGATCTCATAACGAAGGCCAACAACGGTATTTGTAACTATTAACACCTTCACTAGCAGCTTCAAGTGTGCATGACAGGAGGTTAAAAAGCATGCTGAAAAAAAAAAAAGCTGTGGTACTGTGTCATACATCGTACCACAGCTGTTCGGAGTGACACTTCTCCGAAAGTCATGTTTAATCTTGTGTTCATAACCTGCAATAAATAGCTGCAATGACAACATTGCACATCTTCATTAATACTGACCCTAACTGATGCTAATAAAAACCAGAGCAGTTACTAGACCTCTTAACAGCCTAGGTAGGAATAACAGCTTGATTCTGTATTACTCTTAAGTTCTTTCCAGTGCATAATGGTGCCATCAGGCAGTTACAGCACTCTTTGCATAGCCCATGAAGTCTGGAGTCTCTGATAATTATCCCAGAATTTCTGGTGTGTGACTACTGATGACGCTGCATTTGCACCATTTAGCACTTTCCTTCTACTTTGTACAATTTCTCTATACTTGCTCTGTCAAGAATCTTTAATTGATTTCTGTACTACCACAAAAATACTCAAAAGAATCCCTTTGAACTGTTGTCCCACTCCAATAGCTGTCCAATTGCCAAATTTCATTTAAAATGACTAATACCATTTTTTTTTAAAAAAAGTGAGCTGAGCAAGTTGTTGGTTTATAAGCCCCTTTCAGTGATGCCCATTTAGAGTGTGGTAGAGGTGTCAGTTGTCCTAAATGCATTGCAGACAAACTCATTGGAAATCAGAACCTTTATTCTACTAGGAAGCCCATATACAGAAATACACCCTATACCACCAAGTTCAAGCATTGGTATGCATGAAGTGGACGTACTAACCCAGGCTTGATACGTTCTGGAAAATGCCGTGTGTATAGCAAAAAGGATGATCTTCCCACCTTGAGATCTTGCACCACATACCGAGGTACGTAATATCTACCAGAGTAGCCAGACCAAAAGCAACTGCTCAGTCCAAATTGAGATTCAAATGTTCCTCTTCTGCTTACAGAAGATTTGAATTTAACTTTTCTTGTGTCATAATTCATTAAGAGTAAAAAGTTGAAGGTAGCCTTTTGCTTCTCAGGATGTAGTCTGTGCTACGTTCAGAGAGGAATCAGTGACTGAACAAGCTTCCTTCTTTATTACCATTCTTTACTCTGAGCCCCTGTTCTTAATTTACCCTTTGGAGAGGTTAATTTAAATGTGTGTTTGTGTATGAATGAGAGGAAAGAAAAACAAATGAGACAGATTTCTGTTTTCTTTCTTTAGCTCTATACCTTACTTTCTCTCACCCACCCAGTAGTTTGGGTTTCCAGACAATTTGATCAGGCTTTTATATTTGTCTTACAAAGTTGTACTAGCTTATTAAAATTAAAAGAAACAACTATAAAATCAACACAGTATCGCTGCTGCTAGAGAGATCAGCTTTGCCTGCCAATCAGAAGGTGACCATTTAATTAAATTAGGCTTTTCATTAATTCTGTGAAAGCTGGCTATTTAGTCTCTGTTTTTATTTGTTATCATGTCTCTGTCTTTCCCTTTAAATATTACTTACCTTTGGTATTGTTCTGAGATTTTTTTCTATTAATACATCTTCCTTTTAGATTTAATTAGTTGTACAGATTTTACATCTTGATGGGAATTATATCTGATCAGTTTGTCCAATGAACATTTACAAAAAGTCTATGTTTTAAAGATAAAAAAACACCAGAATTTTAACTTTTGTAGAAATTGTTAATTCCTTACTTCTCTGAATTTGATTTGGAGAGTCAGCAGTTCAAAGAATAAATATATTTAGCAGGTTTCTCTTTAACCTAATTAAAATATGCATTTAATTAAAATTTACAAAGATTTTTAGGTCCTTTATGAGCTTTCAATAAGAGCATGTCTTTATTTCATGCTTCAAAGCAGCATTCAAAGGGTTGGTGAAGGTGAAGAGCTATAACTGCGTCTTCATTTAGAAGAGAAGTAAAACTTAAGAAAAAATCAAAAGGTAAGGACACTTTTGACCATAGACTTCACTGCTCATAATACTGCAGAACCTACCAGTAAGTTAAATGCTAAATGTAATGCATCGTCGTGTCAAAGGCCAGTTTTCTCCTAAGATAAAACAGGACAAATCGCATTACGTGTTCAAGTTCACTTTCTTTGATATGAAAAAATTATGCACAAATATTCCAGACCAGTGCAGAAAAAAGCAGGCTGATTGTCATAAATGTTGTCACAATATGGCAGAACAATAATCATAGAGAGCTAAAATGATTTTTGTATTTACACCCATTCTTCCGTTGTGATGAATGGGTATATTCCAAATAAGGACACCACATTTTGACACATAGGATATTAATGTCTGTCTTCTTGAAACACTGTAAAACTGAAACTGGTCTAAAGAAAATAACAGTTACAGGTACAGACTGTTGCTCATACCGTGTACACACTTAATTGTGTGTGTGTATTGTGTGTACAATATTTTGGGCTTTAAAAAGAAACATTTGAGTTGTCAGTGGTTGTAATCAGGTTCTTCCAGCTCATGGGCAACAGACAAGAACAGTGAAAAATGTTGTTGATACTCTAAAAGAAGTAACTGAGGAAACAGAAGATATTTCACCTTGATCTTACAAAATAATACCCCTTTTCAGGGCTCTTTCACTGAAGAATATAAACAAACAAAAAAAAATGACTACTGAGGAGACTCAAGTATATTTTGGTAAATGAAACTGGCAATTGTGTTGACATAGCATCTTTAGAACTCTCTAAGGCTTTTGCAATTGTGTCACATGATATTTTTAATTTCCTATAATGCAAGATTTTTAATCAAGAGGGCACACATTAGATGAATTAAAAGCAGGCTTATTGGCAGATATCAATGAGCAGGGCTGTTCCAAGCAAGGTCCCTTGAGAGAAGTTCCTGGTCTAACAGTGTTCAATACATTCTTACAAACAATCTAGATGATGAAATAAAATCTTAGCTGATTAAATTTGCATATGACACAAAGATTGATGGGATAGTAAAAAAAAAAAAGGAGGGCAGTTTACTGTTAGAATTTCATCTAAATCAATTGGTCAAGTTATCAGAATCCAGCAAAATATAGGTACTGATTAATGCACTTTGCAAGAAAGAACCACAGGTTATACTACCAGAGAAGAACTGTTGTCTTAGAAAGCAGTAACTCATAAAAGATTTGGAGGTCACCTTTTAAGGCTGCTTCACCATGGGCTCTCCGAGCAATGTTCTGGCAAGCATTACTGGAACGAAGTCCTGTGGGCACAATTTAGCAACTTTAACCTTAAGCTACACAAAATATAATCGTGATAATTAATATGGGGATACTTTGCAAAAGATTGTAAGGGAACAAATGTAAATTTATGGCAAGATGAGGTAACTTTCTAAGTAAAGTACAGAGTTCTAGAATAATTTTACAGTTTCTACAAAGAGCTTGTTTATTCAGCTACTATTGTGATCCCCGGCAGCCTCACTCAGGAAAATGCATTGGAATCAATCTTCTTATACCCTTTTGTTCTTGTATGGCTAAAGAAGTCTTTTTGCTCATGGCTAGCAAAGCTAAATATATATCTTATATGCAAAACAGTAGTGTGCAAATCTGTGTAGCTGTCTGTGGGTGTGCATATATTCTTTTATATATATATGTGTAGATATATATTTGCATGCATGTCTGCATACCTACACATTCCCAACTTGTTACTACTATGACAGGGGTTTTTTTACAACTAAAATATTTCTATACATTCTTGAATTAGGAAATAGACAATCTTGAAATACCTTCATTTAGGTATTCCAGTACACAAACTGCAAATAGATCTTTTTTTCTTTTAAGAATGAATTTCAGAGAGAACTATGTAATCCACATGTGGTGAATTAAAACGATTGTAAAAAGTCTTTTTTTTCATGCAGTATGCAGGAGATAACAAATAACAAGCTTTTGTATTAATACTGCTCTATCTCTTTCACAGTAGTTCTGTAGTTTCACAGTCAGTAATATAAACAATTTTATTTCTTCAAAGTGAAATAGCAAAAGGCACACAGTTTTAATCAGCATCATGAAAAAGGTCTGTCCTGTTGTGTCTCTTTGGGTGAACCTTTGGGTGGTGGAAAAGGCCATTTTGGAATTCATGTCATCTTTCCCATCAGCTAATCCTGCAAAGTGTATGTATGGTCTTGAAGAAGTTACATGGAAAAGGAGATGTTATTCCACTCTCTTGTCCAGTGGTTATATGAGTGTATGTATCAGTGTATCTATCTATCTGTCTATCTCAGTGTAAGTATATATCAGAAAACCTGCTGAGGAATTTTACAGATCAGAGTCTTAATGCATGATGCTTGAGCTGTGTTGTGATAAAGCAATAGAAATAAGCAGAAATCTGTGAACCAGGAAACAGAAATTTGCAAGCCAGAGCTCTTCTCCATCTCTGGAAGCTGGTACACTGGATATTTAAATTAGCTGTGCTTCACATTACAGACTGCTATTCTTTTAAAGAATATTTTACATTTGCTTTTTGAAGTCTTGCTACCATTGCTGTTTTTTGTTTGAAAGGGGGGACCAGGTATTTGATTTTCTTGTTTTCTATCACTATAGTCTTTGAATGAGTGATTGAGAACAACTACTTAATTCATGTTAATTAATTTATGTTTGCATATATTATTTTTACTTTCAAGACCTTGACCAAAAATAGCTATTTGAATCATGTGAATGAAAGAATCTTCAATATGAAAACTACCTATCACTTAAAGAAGTGAAAGCTTTAGGGGTTTGTTTTGTTTTAAAATCATGCTTTTTCTGAAAAAATGAATACATTTGTTTTTTTGTGCATTGTGAGAATGTGTAAGCAAGCAACTGGTGTCTCAGTTTAGCCTTAACTTTTCCTTTGTGTGCCAGAGAAGTCTGTAAAAAATAGCATAAGCTGTCAGGTTTACATTTCATCCATTTATAAGATTATATGTTTGTTTTTTATTTCTAGATGGGTAGATTTGAAAATCATATTAAAACCATACCTACCTGACTGTTATCCAGGAAACCCAATCTTCTAGTTATGTAGTTCATTTTTCTCTTACCTCTTTGAATGAGTTTGAATGTCTAATAAAACTTTATTTACTGAGAGTGCCAAAAAATGAGTCAATAAATTTATTGAGCAAGATGTGAAATAGAAATGTCAACGATGAATAAATTTTAGCACAGTGTTTACTTTATAAATGTATTTTTTCAGGAAATTAAATTCTTCTGTAGACTTTGAAGCATAATAGCAGCAGAAAGTGCAGTTAGAGTACCCAAAAAATAGGTAAAATAATAAAATAGGTAACTGAGTTTTAGACCAATAAATGACTGCAAATATTATGAATGTTATGAATATTTAGTAAAATACACATGTAGACGTCTAATATTACAGTATTAATTCTAGTCTGTTTAACTCCATCTATTATTTTCTTTCTTGTCATTTTTACAGCCAAATAATTAATCCTGAATAGTTTCCTTGCCCCTGTATGGCCTGAGTTTTTGTAGTGCATTTCACTTGCATTGTACCATAGGCAGTAAAAGCCAAAGATGGATGCCTTTAGTCCAAGCTACAAATAAAAGTATGTTTTATAATCTAGAATGAAAACTTTGTTAAAATCACTCCATTCTTGGTGATTTTGAAGAAACAATGGTTTCTGGGATAGAAACAGATGTGCTTTCACTGCCTAATTTAACCACAAACCCTCCTACTTCATTTGATACAAGCAAATTGTCGCTTCAACTTTCCTCTGCAGAGTTCTGGCTTATTCCTTCACCAGACTTACTACTTTATCATCTGGGATTTTTCTGCATACGTACTATGCATACTCACAGTGAACACCTGCTTTTCAGACATCCTGAATTCACACGGCCAAGCCTCAAAATTATCTTGGACAGAAGGGTATGTATGAACCATTACCACCAGTGTCTGTAATACAGCTGCTGTAATTATAGTGAGATCTAGACACTTGAGTTAGCAACTAAGAAACCCTGTCAAATGCAATGCTTGAGTCAGTAGCCTTCACAGGAGTTTGTTTTGAGAACTCAAGTTATCTAGCTAAAAAATAGTGCAGACAAATTTGTATTACACATATCACAGTGATGACTACAGTATAGACACACAATTTATTACTGTTCAGTGCTTTTTACACACTTCTAGTCTCAGCAGTTCCCATTACAGTGCCCACGTACTAAGTGCAAGCTAGGATTAATGAGTCCTCAGCTGCAAAAAAATCTCAGCCTCAAAATGATAAGTGTTCGACAGCTTGTACGTAGACAACATGGAAACTATGTTGTCTGACCCTCCAGCTCTTCTTATTTCTTTGGTCCAAAAAGATGTAAAATGAAACAGGAGTATTGATGGACTTTTCCTACAGGCACAATGAAATTCTATTCTTGACTGAACTTTGTAAAGGCAATAATTAAAATATTATAGATCCCAAAATATTTAAGCATAGATTTTACATCAGTCACATATACAACTTCTGGTCAGCTCTGGGCAATAGTGACACCAATGATAACCTTTGCTCATGGTTTTCTTCCTCTCCACTTATGATAAGAGGCTTAAAACTGAGATAAAGACTTGTAACCGATTTCACTTCTACTACAAGCTTCCTGTCACTATCAAATACATAGGTCAAATTCCATGTAGGAAACTTTTATCTACTGCAGTGGGTGGAGGTTATTTTAGGTGGTGGTGGAAATTAAAGTATTAGAGGATTTGATTGCTCCTTTTGTTTAGCATGCTTTAAAAAGCTCTGCAATTATAGGTTTATTTTAATTCATCCCCTGTATGCAGCTGTTACAACTCTTCAGTGTGCAAAAGTAGTGAAGATGAGATAGATGCTTTAATATTAGGGAATTATTATTTTTAAATCCACGTCACCAGCACTCATTATAGGATCACACCCAGTTGATAATAACCTGGTTGCATCCCTCCAATGTTGTATTTTTATTTGTATTTAACTTAAGCAAACAATCTCTAAGGTACAAATTCCCTACTTATTTCTGTGAATTGTTAGAACAAAAAGAATAAAAATTATGTAGTAGAATTGTAGCTTCCTACTTCATTTTGCCATAGAGATTCTGTATTAAGTAGGAAACAACGTTTGTGAAGGTAGAATTAGAATAATGCAGAAGAATTTCACAATCAATGGGGTCACTTAACCTCCTATTTTTTGCATTCTGAATAGCATTTTAATAACTTTCTGACAGTTCACCCTGTATTAAAAATAATAAATGATATCTAAATTAGATATTTCATGCTGATTAATAAATGTTGAACTTTTTATGTGTATCTGACATCCTTTTGCATCCAAGAAATGAAAAAGAATGTTTAGATGCTGAACCAAATAATTAAAACAGTTGCATTTCGAGGCAAATCTTATGTTCCAGTATAAATTAATCCTCTCTTACAGCAAATTACCAAAATTGGTCTAGGCACTTTAATGAAAGCAGAATGTTAACAGAAATACAGAATCCTCTAAAAATCCAGTCCCCAAAATACTAAGCTACTGGTAAGAAAACACTGAGGGGAAAACAAAAATCTTAAATTTATCCCTCTAAACCATGAAAGCACCTCGTTAGATGTGGGGCGCTCAGCAGTGAATTCTCACCAAAGTACTAAAGCAATTTTTATGATTTTCCTTAGGCTGGTTTCTTCTTTTCAACAACAGGTGTGTAGCATGGGAAGGAATTTGGAATATGGAAGGCATTAACTTACTTGGTTTTGTTGCCTTATGCACTGTAGATGTAGGCACCAGAACTCAACTGGATCCTTTCTGATGCTGCCAGATTATTATAGCGCTCTCATATTGAATATCCTCTGTGAGGTTCTCTCATGTTCATCTATTGAAAACTTACCTCCAGAGAGTCCTGAGAACTAGATGCACAAATAGATTCTACCAGTGAGGAGGCTGCACAAGGAGTTGAGAGGGGACATAGCTGGGACAGTTGACCACAGCTCACCAAAGGGATATTCCATACCATATGGTGTCATGCTCAGCATGGAAAGCTAGGGGAAGAAGGAAGGGGGCGATGTTTGAACTGATGGTGTTTGTCTTTCCAAGTAACCATTACGCGTGATGCAGCCCGGCTTTCCTGGAGATGGGTGAGCACCTACCTGCCAATGGGAAGTGATAAATGAATTCCTTGTTTTGCTTTACTTGTGTGTGTGGCTTTTGCTTTACCTGTTAAACTGTCTTTATCTCAATCCACGAGTTTTCTCACTTTTATTCGTCTGATTGTCGCCCCCATCCCCATGTAGTGACAGAGTAAGAGAGTGGCTCTTTGGTACTTAGTTGCGAGCTGGGGTTTGACATGGACAGAGAAACAGACGGATCCCTGGTTTTTAGAAGAGGGTTATGCTTGGAGGAGTCCAGGAGAGCTGAGTGATATTCAGAGATCACCTTGAAGGTCAAAAAGGTCAATTTCTAACAAGCAGAAAATCAAAAAACAGCAGCAGGTGGCCAGCATGGATAAGCAAGGAGTTTCTGACTGGACTCAGATTCTGAGAGAAAATGTACAAGAGGTGGAAGCCATAGCAGGTGATCCAGGAGGAATATAGAGCTGCAGTCTGATTGTGCAGGAGGGGTGTAAGGAAAGCCACCTGGAGTTGAATCTGGCAAGGGATGCAACAGGAAGTATTCTACAAATCAGTATAATTACGGTTGCTCTCAACCACCTTACCTCTAAAGAAAGCAACTTTAGTCCATGTGTAACTTAAAATGCAAAACAGTTGCATTCATATGGATGGAAAAGGACTTTATTCTACATTTGCTGAAAATGACAGACTTATATCTCATTTTTAAATCCAGGCAAGCGTATGGCTTTTTGTGGGTTGGTTTTTAAATAATAGTTATTCAAGAAAGCTGAAATACTTGAGAGTTTAGTGGATTCCACACAGCTATACATTGATATATTGATAAATTGATTGTCTATCTATCAGCATTTAAAAACTGAATTGAAGTAAATTTTCTTCAGTAATTTTAGTGTTGTTTTGTAAGTATTCAGCCAGTGCTACCTGATAATAACATTTTATAGTCTTGAATTATGTAGAATGGAATGTCAAATCTAAACCCAATGTAAATAGTGTCTTTTGCATTTCTCCATATTTTCTAGTCAGCACAGCAAATGCAGAAAACAAGACTCATCAGTACTGCTGTCTATTAAAGGTCAATGTAAAATGCAAGCATTACATTGCCAAATACAATATTGAATTTAGTTACTTTAAACATGGAAATGTTAAAAAAACTTAGTTTTTTCTCTGATCACTTTTATAATTTTGTCCATATATCTGCAGTTACATATCCTTGTCTGTTTATCACGTAATTTAAATGTGTTTGCAAACGCTGTGGAGAAAATATACAAATAGGCAAATATTTACAAACTATCATGGCTTCTAGTGGAAATTTTATCCATGCACGCATGCCGAAATGTGCCCTGCAGCTTTCTGGAAATCAAACTTGTAGCCTGTGACTATTCCAGCTATTGTCATTCTTAGGAATAAATGTCTCACTTTTCAAAACAGCCCAGTTCCCAACGCCTAGAGACCTGCAGGGTACTGGGGCAAGGGGCAAGACAGTACAGTGAGAATGTCCCCTCTTCATGGGCTTGCGCAACATGCAGCTTAGCTGGACTCTTGCTTTCACCTGTGTACAGCTGAGAGCATAAGGGGAAAATAGCTTCAGACCCTTTTCTTATTTCAGAATTCCCAATAGATTGAAACAGTTTTTGAGTCTTCAAAAATGTATTTCTAAATCTTCTGCTATAAGAAGTAGCAAAGACATAGTCTTGTCACTTTCAGATGAGCAAGCACGCAAGAGGAAAGGGGTTTCTTTTTCCATATGAAACTTACCTTTCCCACCAGCCACTGTATCAGGAAACTCAGAGATGCAGTGGGTCTCATGATCTCAAATCTCTTTCTTAAACTCACAGTTCATCGCCAATGAAGAGAGGTGGGAAGGAAGAAGCCAACATGTGCAACGTGTAATTAACCCACTTTTTTTTTAAGGCGTCTTTGGAAACTTCTAGCAGACTCGTCCTTCAGACAAAGTGGTTGTGTGTTCTGACCTGACAGTTTGTGCAGATGACTTACTATGCATGTGCAGCTACCACTGTCATATATTAGACAGTGAGAGCATTTACATGGTTACAGTTTTCTAAAGGCAAGATTCATCTTTACAAGCAAAATACCTGAAAAGGAGAGCAGCTTATGAAATGGTTTATCAGTAATAGCATCTGGAGTCAAAGGCTGAAAGAGACTTGGTCTCCTATTTAGCCATTTCCAATGCCTCTCTGCCCAGAAATTCAGTTAAGTGACTTTAAATTAATACAGGCATATCTGCATAGGAGAGCAGAATTTGGCCAAGGTACTGGTTTTCAATCTCTAAGATGATGATCATCTGAGAGTTCGGCTGGGGGAGAGAAGCCAGCAACACAGCGAGACAATCAGATGGTAGACAGAAAAAAACAAACAAACAAAAAAAAAAGATAACTATGTAGGTAAATATGACTTAGAAATTTTATTCTAGTATTTCTTTATGGAAGAATTACTTTAGAAAAGAGACTATGAGAACAATAATTTGAACTGTGTCTGAGTTTATCTGTGTCTCAGCCCATTAAACTGTAGTGTCTGCACTGTGAACCAAGGTGTAAACTGAGATAATTATACTTCTGACTGGGAAAGCTGACTGTAGTGGGAGAAAAATAACAATTTTTAGAGGGTATATAAAAAGCCTGGCAATACATCTCTTTCCCAGCTAAAAAGATGACACGTTTTATTACAAGAATTGCAATAGTGCTGCTTTTCCTGTCCTGTCTTAGCTGAAATAGCCAAAGATGAGGACTAGAACTAGTCTCAGCATGCAGCTATCTGCCAGGGAATTTGTTTTTAAGTTCTGGAATGCCTTTGATAATGTCTTGGACCTGGTTGGAAATTTTTCCCTGCTGAAATGGAAGAATAGCATAACTTTAAGGTAGTGTAGGGATTGATTAATGAAAATTCTGTTCTCTGCAGAATTTCCTGCAGTCAAAATGAGGCAGGAAATATTGTTGACCAAGCTTTACAGACAGAAGTGAATGATCTGGCTTTTCCCTTTATTGGCTATGAAGCACTTTGCAATTTTTATATTTAATCAATGCAGGTAATGTTTACTTGCACGTCACAACTGACAACAGTAAGAGCCTTAACTGTTTTAAATTGCCAGATTCATTATTCTGTGTTAACCATGCTGATTTTAAACTTTCTTTTTGTAGATTCACCTATCCTGTGTGACACTTACTTTGTCAATAATGTTAGTATCTGCAAATTACATTGTGGAAGAACACCGACGTGAGAGAACATGTTCTAAATAAAGACTCTGGTCATGCTAACTTGCCACTGTCTTCTGTGCTGTGGAAAAGATGCAACTGATGAGTCAGAATTTCATGTAACCCAGTCAGATATTCATTATTTGCATTGTTATTTGTTTAGATGTCAGAATAAAGGGCGCTTAACTAAATTCCTTCATGTGTTAGAAAGAAAGAAGGTAGACTTCTCTTAAGGACAATTTATCATACCTTCCTTAAATGTTGGTCTTAAGATAGGATGAATCACCCTCAGGAGTCATCTCTTTCTGCTTCTTCCCTTTCAGGAAAAAGTTGGCATGAACAACATGCTTGGATTAGACATCCAACTTTGAGTACTAAATTAGGTGAATTGCACCTCACTTTTATTCAAAGCGTAATTCTTATTCCAAGAGATGCAGTCATTAAATTGGCCTCCTAGGAGCATAGTTTTCAAAGGTCTTCATTCAGGTGCAGATAGGCTTCTAGTGAGGTTTTAAAAGTGTATAAATGAGTAACAACCTCACCCTTGCAATTACTTCGGCCCAGAAGCACAAGGGCTTTTAAACTCTTAACTTGTGTATATACTTAGTTCCTCCTAGGTACTAGTGAGAATGAAGTATTTGGATGGGACTTGACTGGTTTGCTGCGTATTTAGAATCCAAAATCACTTTGAAAATTTGGCCATGCATGGATACAGCAACACTGAATTGCAACATGATGTCAGATTTTTATGGGTACCTTTAATTATTTTATCTCTTGTGTCAAAAGCTAGCTTGTTTAGGTGAAATAAATTCACATCAGTTAAACTTGTTCACTTTCTTCACTGTGACTGTAGTGAAGACACTGGAACATGTTGCCCAGAAATGTGGATGCCCCATCCCTGTAAGTGTTCAAGGCCAGGCTGGATGGGGCTTTGAGCAACTTGGTCTATGGGAAGGTGTCGCTGCCCATGGCAGAGTGTTTGAACTAGGTGATATTTAATGTCCATTCAAATCAAACCATTCTGTTGAGTCTGTGAAACTGCTCTGTTTAGTATAAATCAGATAAAGAAGAAAGGCAAATAAAGAATCAAGTTATCTTTTGGAAGATTTAATCAAACCAAATGGATATTTGTGTTCCTTGCACTTTGGAATTTGCTCTGGTTCATTCAGAGCCAGAACAGGAGTCTATACATCACATTACTAAGACAAACACAACCTGCAAGTGTTCTTAAGCCAAAACAGTTTTGAATACTTGCTTTTCTTGAGTTACAGATCCACATTATTTCATCAAATTATGTTTCCTCATATATAACTCTGTAGCTTGAAGCAGATAGTACAATATCTTTTATGCAGCATGTTTCTCTCTTCAAAACCCAGTTGTTTCCCACTAGGTCTTAGAAGAAGCAGGCATACAGAATTGATAATCATATTGTACTTTTTAGTAAAGAATATGAAGTTATACTGTCATTCTTTTATCCACACAGAGGAGAACTTTAATCCACAGGTAACATTTCTTTGAAAACAAAGAAACAGTTTATGTCATTGTTAGAGCTTAGTAAATATGGACAAATTGCACTCAATTAAAAGTGCACATTGCAAGAATATAGAAAGCAGTAAATGAAAAAAAAGTGCATTAGGGCATCATACATAAGAGAAATGAGACGATTCAGTGTCCTCAGTAATTCAGTTATGAAGCAGATATGTGGAGAAGCAAATAATAGAGATTCATATTCCACTACAATACCAAAATTATAACTTTATGGAACAGCTTAATTTATTATTCAAGCACATATTTCCGAGACTCTTTCCAGGGCCTAATCCCAAAATGCTAAAGCTTGAATTTCATGTTCTGCTCCTAAACTGTCAAAAGAAATGACCAACTTGCAAGAGTTAACCCTTGGGGGGGGCGGGGGAGGGGAATGGGAGGAAGGAGGGGAAGAGATTTATTTTTGCTTTATTTTTGTTGACGTTTTCTTTACTGGTTGCCCTGCAGATACAATATCAAAAAGACTGCAGAAAAATCCTGCTCAAAGTAAATCTTCACAAAGTATTTCTTTATTTGAAGGAAATGGTTATTGAGAGAAAAAGAAGTGCATCCATTTATTTTGCAGTTTGAGATGATAATGACAATTGAATAGGAAAAGGGATAACGTTTACAGTGTTCCTTTGAAAATGCACCAAGTGAGATCCACCCTGCATTACCTAGGCATTTAATTTATGTCTGCAGACCTACATTCTGGTGCACTCAACGGATATAAATATGTGTCTTTGAATACTTCCAAAAGGAAAATTTGTTAGCTAAGATTTGGCAACTAAATTAAGAGGAGAAATTTCCTCTGTAGACCTTCAAAGGCACTTTTCTTTCTTCTTTAATTATAAAAGAAATTCAGGGACTGTAGATTTGATTCAATCACTTCAATATGGATCACTAGTGTCTTGAGATGGATGTTAGCAATAACAAGTCCTGTTAAGTATCTGGTAGCCTCATGGCATTGTCCTACATATTGTAAAGTGTTTCAAATGGTGCTTGCCATTTACATCCTTATTTTTGAGCAAGTCAATATCTTTAGGAATGCTAGATCATTAGGAATTTAAGTGTGAGTGTAAATTATATGCCTTGACTAAGTCTTGGAATCAACCCCGAGTAATTATCCAGTTCTAAATGGAATAAAACTCCTACTGTAAATGAACATTAAATGAAACAAAAACAGTTCATAGACATATCTTCTAACTTAAATCAGAAATTTTGTGGAACTTGGAGAAACATGTCAATTTATTTCATCTGATCTTAACTCTGTTGGTATGTATGTCAAAACCAGCAATACATTTTATGATGCAATTATATAGTACTAATTCACATTTTAATAGGCTTATTTATATTTTTTTACCAATGAATTATAACATCCATTGCCCTCCCTAACAACTTGCAGGACTGAGTTCTATTTTGGCCTATTGAGGCTCCCTGTCAGGCCATCTCCAGGAAAGCAGGGCTCTATCACGCATAACGGCTACTTGGGAAGGCAAACACCGTCACTCCGAATATTCCCCTCTTCCTTCTTCTTCCCCCAGCTTTCTATGCTGAGCATGGCACCATATGGTCTGGGATACCCCTTGGCTCAGTTGGGGTCACCTGTCCTGGCTGTGTGTCCCCTCCCAATTCCTTGTTCACCTGCAGCCTACTTGCTAGTGGAGTGAGGTGAGGACCAGAAAAGGCATTGACTCTGTGTAAGCACTGCTCAGCAATAACAAAAACATCCCTGTGTTAACACTGTTTCCAGCACAAATCCAAATCCAGCCCATACTAGCTACTATGAAGAAAATTAACTCTATCCCAGCCAAAATCACATAGATAACTATTAATTGGTGCTAGACACTTTATTCCATAGAGTATAGCAGCTGTTATACCCTCAGGCTGATTCTGATCGAGCTTTTTTGCACAGTGTAACTTCTGTAATAACACGAGATCATCTGGACATAGTCTAAGTAGTCCTTAGTTTTTATTTCACAATGTTAGAGTTGTTTCAAGCAGTCACAAATGTAGGCAAAGATGAACTGTGGCTATAAGAGGGAAGAAAGTAGAGAGGAATATGTTAGTATGTTTTTTTAAGTTAAGACTTGGTCCTAGATTTCTAATAAAATATAAAACTGAAAAAAAGAAATCCCTTGAAATAAAAGGACTACAAGATCTTTATTAAATCATTTGATATTTTTCAATATGTGTGTAGATTTCAGATGTGTATCTGAAATTCAGGGAGCAAATAATTAGCGAAAAATTATTTTGTCAGAGTTAAAAAACATCTGTAGAATGCCCAGTCTGTATAGTGTTTGTGGACCTCCACCCTATATGGAAGAATTTCTTCTGGTATGGAATATCCTTTGGCTAGTTAGGGTCAGCTGTCCAGGCTGTGCTCCTTCTGAGCTTCTTGTGCACCTCCTCACTGGCAGAGGAGGTAAACTGGAAAGTACTTAATCAGGGTAAGCACTACTTAGCAACAACTAAAACATCAGTGGTTTAACAACCTTATTCTCAAACTAAATAATAAATGTAGCACTGTACCAGCTAGTAAGAAAAATTTAACTCTTCCAGCCAAAACCAGGACACATCACTACATAATGCAATTTTTATTTACCCTCGGAGACTGAGCTGATCATCTGATCAGATTACAGATTTACAGAGCCTGCATATGTCAGGCTAAAGGCTCAAACCATTCCACCATCCCATTCTGCAGATGGTTCAGCAGTGATTTATTCTGAATATTCAAATTAATCATTAACTGTGCTCAAGAAAGGCAAGAAAAGAAGCAGAGAATATGTTGTTGCACTCTCAGCAGAGAGAGTTAAGACTGCTGTCTTTTCCCAGTGATACTATCCTTCATCAATCTTTTGAATTTTTTGAAAAACCTCTTAGCTTTACCTTGTACTGCTATTCGACCTAGAAATGCTTCTTTCTGTCAGTGCCACTAGGCTCTACCCAGTACACTTCTGAACTTGGAAGGCATCCAGTGAAGAGCTGCAGAGCTTACTTGTGCCCTACCAGCAGGGAATCAAGATACGGTGCATATGTATGCGTCATCCAGTTTTCTTAGAACTTGTAAAAGATCAGCTGTGCTGTTAATTTGGTCAAGCCTCAAGCCTTCCACAGCAGATCAGTTTTGCTTGATTTATATTCCAGAGCCTACATTATATTTCTATGTCAGGAGCCGGTGGGAAAAAAGATCCTTATCAAGTTCCTGGCATTGCAAGAAAAAACCAAGAGTCCAAAAAAATGTGATGTATATAATGCATTCTGTAAACATATTTTCTGCACGCTTTTTTTATGAGAATTTTTCTAGTTGCATCCCTCTGCATAAGAAAGATCAAATAGAAAATTGTCTCATTTTTCAACACATCTAGTTTTTATTTTATTATTAATAATTTTTAAAAATATAGAAACAAACAAATATTGGGGTTTTTTGGCTACTTAGAAATCATTTCTTACTTACACTGGATATATAATATGGTTCATTTTATTATGTTATTTTAAAGTCATTATTACTATGCTGAAATAATTCTGGCAGTTGTTTCCACATTTTTTTGTTCCCTATCCTGACATGAAGCACCTCCTTGAAAACAAAACAAATTAAATCAAAAAAGAACATGAAAGAGCAAAGTCAGCAAATTCAGATGGTCACTGAAGAAAGCTTTTTACACAAATGTAAACGTTACTAAAGAGTCAGTGTTACAGTAAAGTGAAGTGACAAATCATATGCATACATATACTGAAGAAGGTTATTTTCAAAAGCAAGAATAAGGTATGAAAATCCAAACCCTTCAAGGGAAGAAAAAAAACCATTTTGAAAATTAATTAACTAAAGGTCTGCCTACTTTTCCTTAAGGTATTTTTGGAGGACAGATTATTTCTAAGAAGGATAATATATTCAATCATGGATAAATACCTACAGAAAACACTTGCTATTATCTCTTTCAAATCTTTTATTGTTAATTGAAATTAATAATCTAATTAAACTATTAGAAATCAGGAGGGTGGTGTTTATGTTCATATACATATCAGTTTGGTTGCATGCCTTAAGGAATACTGGAGAAAGTGGATGTTGAGAGTTTTTACTAGATTACATAACTAAACCACTTTGTGACATATCTTCTCTTGTATTTATTTGATATCAATATTAAATTCTATCAAAGTTTCAAAAATTGTAAAAGAGTAATTGACTCCCTGAAACCTCTAGTGTACATTTAAATATATGAAAAAGGTTGTCATACGTACATGTACAGTATTTACAGTATCCCAATAGCATAGTTATGAAAAATTAAATACATTTGTTTTTAAACATGTGAGAAACAACTGAAGGAACAAAAAATTATATGCACAGGTATATTAAAAAAAACCCAACGTAATAAAGTACTTGAACTTGACATTTCATGACTTAAGCAAGTTGATGACAAATTTATTACAGCTTTTGTAGGGCAAAAAGTTCTGAAAAAGAAGTCCCAAGTAGTTTTAGTTTACTACCAAAGTAATGTGCTTGTTACAAAATTAAAAATGTTTAAAGAGAATTTGTAAAAATGTGTAGATGACATAATTAGGTAAGTTTCTGACATTTTGAATAACTACTAGAAATGGCACATTAGAGTTACCTTTCATTTTCTTTTGCAGTGACTACATTTGTGGCTTTATTGTGGTTCAGTATGAGCCTTTCTTATTGTTATTTCCAGCATCAAATTTGGATGTTTTAGTCATCACCTAACATCCCAGCCATTCATATTGAATATGCAGAATAGTTCTGATGGAAATCTTGAAATAAAATTTAACGCTTGTATCCTAGAAAGAAGGATAAGGCAAACCAACTTTACTGATACAGTTTTGAGGAGTGTCTTAGTGGAAATAAGAAGCCCATGTCCAGTCCCTCCTTTATCCAACCAGATTTGAAATCCAGTTTCCCAAGGAACAGTTCTGATCCTATTTCTGCTTCTCCAGCTGTTGCTTTTCACTTGCCTAGGTTAATTAGGGTTTCCATATGCCCAGTTCCTACTTCACACCATATGTGTTTCTTTTATATCTGTACTTGGTATCTTGACATTCTGATATTTAAAGAACCTTCAGCTCATTTGACAAAATATCAAAAGGGGTAATATGATTAAAAGGAAACTTTAGTTTACTATTTTACATCTTGTAACAGGAATCTAAACACTAAGTTCTCGTTAAAGTTGTTGATAACTCTGTATTGTAAATGAGTAGAAGCTAAAATTCACAGCCCAAGATGAGAATCTTCCTTTCTCTGCCACTGAACAGAAAATCTTATTATTTGTTCTATTCCCATATGAAGACTTTTGCTTAGCAGAGATTTTGAGGCCAAATACTTTCTCTGAAGTTCTAAAGTCAGCCAGAAGACATTGTTGTGTTAAAGAATATTCTTTTATTACCTAGAAAAGTACAGAAGAATATGTTTATCCACACATCTAAGTTCCCAGTATTAATTCAGGCTCAGGGAGTGATGGAGAAAATCATGAAGAATAGCCACCAGTTTCCAATGAGCATGCACCGTGGTCCAAGGACCATATTTCTGAAAATAAGCTTAGAAAATCTGCTGATCACAAAATCTCTTACAGTTTGTATCTATATTTCATCTTCTCTTTTTAAAATTATGATGAGGCTTTATTTACTTTTTCTAACACAGTTTCAGTGGAAATATGTGAATGATATCTATCATGTATGCCCAGGTACTTAAGAATCTGCAGGCAGCCTCACTTTGCACTCACTTCAGAAATCATCTGTGTTGCAGGAGGTGTAAGCTACTATCTCAGGATGATTAAAGCAAATTTATGTTTCCCTTCTTCTGTTGTTTCAGCAGAAGTCTTTGAATTAAAAAATACATCATGTTGGAGGCTGTACTTTTGTCTGAATTCAAATATCAGCCCTGACTCCTTAAATATAAGACAGCAAACTTAGAACAAGTACTTAAACCTCTTGTCAGTTGATGGCATGGACAAGCATGAAGACATAAAAATAACCTACAGTACTTTTGCTCTTCTTGTAACTCAGCTAATCTCTCAGTTTTTAGAAAAGGAAGGAGATACTGGATTTTGTTTAATATAGTTCAAAGAAAAGATTTGCACTAACTTCATACCAAAATAATGTTGACAAAACCCATTTAAATGCCTGCCTACTAAAAATGTTCGTATTAAATCATATATTCATTTCCCCTCCCCATAGCTTTATACTGTTATACTTTTTAAAAACTAGAAACTATTTTTACCCACTGGAAAAACATGCAATTATTAATGCAATTGACTTCATGCAGAAGGTGCTGAGATACTTACTACATGCATACATAAAGCCTTAGAGAATTAGGCAGTTATGCCCTGGCCCAAAGGATAATGCTGTGTCCTGACATATGAGAAAGGCCAGCTCAAAAAATCACATGTCCCCAGAATTTAGGACTCTCTTCTCTCAGTGATGTACAATATATTAGAGTTAATATGAGTTACAGCACTGATTCATTTTTCTGTATTTTGCAGAATTCTGCAAAATTTGAACTTCTGTTAACCAAAGTCTCTAAGTCCTCTGCTTGGAAAAAGGGCTTAATTCTATAAATCAGCATACTTCTATATTGTTTGCTCTGTTCCCAGGTGGGCAAGAATAACAACTCTAACGGGGCTGAAGACTTGCTTATTAATTGTGATGTTGTACTGACAACAAAGCCAAGTATCAGGCAGTTGAAAACTAGCATTACAAGTATGTATTTCCAAATAGAGGAGGAAAAATAAAAGAGGATGCTATTAATCTGTAATGTAGTTCACATTTTGAGAGCAACTTTATTTCTCTGATATCTGTCAGAAAACTTAGTGGATGATGCTTCTCTGAAAAGAAGAGACTAATACTGTGCAATTAATGTTTTCTGTTCATTATACTAGCATGTTCAACCTGTTCAACTGTATGCAAAAATTGCTTAATGCCACAACAACAATAAATGCAGATAATGTCCTGTATATTCAAAGGAACAGATCATGAGGCACAAAGTAGAATTTAGCTTTGCTCCATGTAACTGGTAGGGTCTCTACACCAGTACATGAAATGAACCTTTATCCTATTAATGTAATTTAGAAATGCCTTGCATACAGTTTGGGATTATAACTATGATTAATTGTAAGCCTTTATTTTTAGTACGTATAGGTACACGGAGTGATGAATATTTAATTTTTTAAAACTGCTCAATAGGGTAGAAATACTGGTAATTTTGAAATACTGAATACAGGCCAAAAGAAATATGCCTATTCAAATATAAAAGTATGTTTTCTTTTGTGCAATGCCATATGACTTTATGTCAGACAAGAATCAAAATAAAAAAATAGTGTATCAGTATTGTTCATTCATTTGATCATTCGATGAGGATTTGTTGTGGTGGGTGCAGAGAGGCCATGGCTTTCTGCTGAGTAGATTGCTTCCTGGTTGACCTAGTGAGGCTTTAGCACCTGCCCTGCCATGCACACTGCAGGGCTGCACCTTTGCTGAGTGCCACACCCGGTCTGCACACCCTGCTCACAACACTACTGCTCGCTAGCACTGCCTAACAGCTTCTTCCATACATGGAGGGGCCTTGGTCGCCATTGCTGCTGGTCCTGCCTGGGTCCCGTCAGCCGCTGCCAAGTGAGCTGCAGGCTTCTGGCAGCTCTCGGCTCCTGCTGAGGTTCCTCCGGCCCAAGGCCTCGCTGTGTACAACAGCGTGATGGGCAAGAGACCCTTCTTGTGTGTGTGCATCACAAAACAACTCAAACGAGAGAAGGCCCTGAGGGAAGCCTGAGCCCTTTGGCGGTGAGCAATGAATTGCTGCTTGGGCAGATGCCAGAGGCAGAGCAGGACCGTGCTTCACCAAGGCAGGGGATGGTTTTCCTGTGGTGTCTTCCCTGAGCCTGCGAATATCAACTGCTCCAGCAGCAAACTGCCCAGAGACAGCGACAGACACTGCGGCACCTGCCAGAGCACAGCGTGAACTGGGCCTGGGGTTTACCTGACATCCGCCACCAGCTGGAACCTTCCAGAACAGCTCCCAGAGCACGTGCGAGAGTGAACATGAGCCTCCACCTGTGGAAGTGTCCTGGAGACCCCTGGCCCTATAGAAAGTCCTGCAGCGGCGTGGTGGCTGTCTCTTTGCTGTTGACTTTGATGGAGTTACAATGTCAAAAATGATGTGTCGGAAAGGACCTCAAGTTGCTGACCGTGAAGATGTTGCTGTATCCCCAGGTGGATAATCCTGTCTCTCTGTTTTATTTTCTTCCTTTCTCTTTTTCTCCCTTATTTAGGATCCTTTATAAGAATAAGAACTCGCCAAGACCTTTGTTCCTGCTGACAGTTTTAGGGAAGTTTACAAAAAATGTAATTGTTGTTTCACCCTGGTGGCTTCTCTTGTGACCTGCACACAGTGTGGTGCAAAATCAGGTCACTCACACCCACATGGTGTGGCGAGACACAGTGTATAAAGTGGGGTGAAAGTGACAGTGAAGCTTGGATTTTATTTTGAGGTTATACAGTTTGATCAAGACTGATTGTTCGCATCAAAGCCATACAATGTTGTTGGAAGTGTGTGGGTTAATGTTTTTGCTTTTATGAAGGACAAGGAATACAGGCTGGGAATAAAAACTGGGGGGGAAATTGAAACTTTTAATTAATTTTTAAAATGTATGTGTTCTGCATTAAATTGATAGATTGTTCTGGGATTTTGTTTTTGGTTTGTTTTGGTTTTGTTTATATAGTATGTGCTCAGCAATCATGGCTGAAATGAGCAATTTTTAGCAAGTTAAATATCTCAGGGTTGAAGTGTTTAGATGAGTAAAGTAGATCCCTCTTGGGACCTGCATGGGATGGGACACAGCCTTTTACCTATACAAATACAATACAAGTTCATAGCTCTGGAAGTGCGAAGGTTTTCGTGTCATTTAGTTATTTTCTAAGAATGTAGCATAAAAGATTCATACGTTATTATGCTACACCTAAATACTGTTTTACTGGGAATGAATACTTTTATAGTAGTGTGTATTTGGTCATCAGTAGGTAATAAAAGTGTTATATAGTGCCTCCTTCAGGAAGGAATCCTGTTGCCTCCTGTGTGGCCCATTCTACATGTATTTAAAAGCGTAGAAAGTGCTATCTTAGGAAACCAAGATACTTTTTATCATTTTACAGTATAATTTCTGAGTGCAGTCATTATCAGCACTAAATAATGAATTAATTGAGTCTTTTGGATGGGAAATTGAATATCTGAAATCAAATCAAGGGCTGTTAAACCAGATGGAACTAAAAGGTGGAAATAAACTGAGTAATTGAATTGTTATAAGCTCAAAAGATACCTTGGATAAAGCTGAACAAGAATTAGGAAGAAACAGTAGAAGGCTGAGGTGAGAGCAGAATGTGTAAGACCTTTAGCCAGCCTGCTGTTGTTTCACTGAGTGTGAATTCAGTGAGAGTACTTTTGACTTTTAATCATATCCTTTCTGTGAAACTCCTGGATAAATTGATGTGATTTTATGAAAACACAATTTTGGGAAAAGATTGCAATGTTTGAAGTGAAACGCAGTAAATAGCAATACATAGGGAAACCAGTGTGGAGGATCACAAAACACAGACCATATTCAGCAGATATTCCAACTTCAGTTATGGTTTCTAAAGAGCAATGTTTATTGGTAAGCTTGATTTACCATTATAAGTTTATTTTACTTTCAAAATCTTGGGAAACCCATAGGCAGTTTGAGCTTTATGCCTGTGTAACAGGGAGTAACTTCTGCTTGCTAATGCTTGGATATGTAAGAAGTCAACTGTACATTGTTTGTTTTATAAACATTTTTCATCTCTGCTCATAAATCATTATTAACCCAGGAGAAATTACAAAATGCTATTTTAGCCCTCTCTTCACTCTGTCATACAGCCTGATAAAATAAGTATCTAGCAATTTCTTCCACTTGTTTGACTGCAAAATTACAATACCAAAGCATTTTAAGTGAATTGCAAGGAAGACTGTGGAGCATTGAGAGTTACCAGCCACAGTTCAACCAGGAAACTGCTTTTTGGTGAGAAAATGAACCTTGAAGAACAGCTGTATTTTAGACTTCTTGTTTCCAGAAGGAGGTCGGGGGCTGCAGAATGACTTGACAAAACATGAGGATAACACTAATTTTTTTAATGAAGGTTAAAAAAAGGGGGGAGTGGGGGGATCAGTATTCTAACCAGCCTGGCTGGTTGTAATCGGGCATTTCTCTCTCAATCTTGATCCTATTTAGTCAATTTAAAAATAAGTCCATGAAGATGGACTTCTGTGAATCACTCTAACTTCTGCATTTTTCACATATATGGAAAATTTTGTTCTTTAAAGAGTCAGAGTAAACATATTAAAAAAAAAAAAAAAGAAAAACGACCCAGATACTGCATGAAATTGCCTGTGGTTGTGGTAAAGGTGAAAGCATTGATTTTTGTATAAGATCAGCAGATTGCTTCAGCAAGACTCGCCACTGTGGAAGAAGCCCCATCAGAAAGGGGACATGAAGGGTTGTTAGAAAATCTGTGCAGAATTTAGATTAGCTACTTTAGTGTGCTTATATAAGTTTTAATATCTTCCTTAATAATAAAATTCATTTATATCCCAGGTGTCGGGTTATTGGTCTCTTGGCCTCTTTGAAGAAGTAATTGAGCACCTGTATGGGGACAATGGGAATTGAGGAGTTCTGATTAGTTTTCTCTAGTTATAAATTATTTATCAGCTCATTCCATTTCCCTCTTACATCTATTGGGACATTTTCACAGTCATGTTGCATAATAAGGAAGTGAACATTAGGATTCTGTTTGCTATCGTTCACCCTCATGAGCCATTTAGCATTTTGTAATTCCACAGAAAAAGCTATCTGATTTGCAGAAATGAAGTGAGAGTTTTATAGATGTTTTCTGTTACATGATTTCTTTTTTAAAAAGGTAATGACTGACTCATTTAAAAATGGGTAAATTTGCTAACAAATCCTAACCTATGGTGTTACACAGGACATCTACTGCTGAAAGAGCAAATAACTCTCCTACTTCCAAAATACATACATCATAGCATACATCTTAAAATATATACAAAATGCTTATATCTATTCATATTGAAAGTGAACACCACATTTTACCATAGTTTAATACATTTAAAGCACACTTCTGCATATTCCATTTTGGAAAATAGCTTTCTTAGAGTAGAACATTACAAAACAGTGATCTGTAAACTTCTGTGATTTTTCACATCCTCTTCCTTCTGCATATCTTTAAACTTAGAGGAACAGACCACAGTTTGTTTCCTACCATCTGCAGGTAAGACAGAATGGTTATGGGCATTTCAAAACTTGTGAGTACACAGTAAATTTTGTCCTATGAATAAAGGATTAACCTTTTGATTTCTAGTCCCTCAGACTAGGTGCTGCAGGGTAGTACCTTCCCTGACCTCTTATTTGTCACATAAAATTCAGTAACATGAAGTATGGCCATGGAAGTGAGAGAACCTACAAAGAGCAAAACATCTATAAGCAAGAACTTATTAGATGGAAAAGACTCAATGGTAGAAGGATGTGGCTGTTACACTTCTGCATAGCATGGCTATGACCTGACACTATGATATCATTACAGAAAAAGCAAATATAATAGCATTTAGTAATAGTATGGCTGAGCAAATCTATGAGGAGATCACAGTCTGAATACTGTATATAGTTCTGAGAGTTCATGTTACACAAGGACAAATTTAAATGTGACCAAGATCAAAGTACTAAAGAAACACCATCAAATGCAGAGTCTGCTTTTGAGAAGAGATTGACCTGACCATTCCAGCTCAAAGTTCTGCAGCATCCTCCCAAGGTGGAGACACCCAGCTCCCTGCAACTGTGTGCCTGTGGTAGCAGGCAGCTGGATTCAGTGGCCCAGGGGGCCCTCTTAGCTCAATCTTCCTACATTCCTTTATTGTTATTCTTATAAATTATGATTGTTGCATGCCTGGAATACTGATTATGCCTAGCTTCCTCACATGGGTTCGTGTCTGCTGGGTTCAGTCCTTCCTTATGTTACCTGGAGAAGGCGCCTGGTTTCTCCCCTAAGCACAGACTTGTTTAAGACCTAAGACAGTCCACCCGTGTCTTGTGGCATGTTAGTAATAGGTTTCAGTCCAGTAGTATTTTAATAAACACTCTAATTCTGCAGGCTGTGAAGTCAGTTATAAAACTTGCAATGACCTTAATTAGACTAGGCTATGGCACATCCCTCACATAGCAAGTATTGTTATATTTTAAAGGGTGGCAGGAACTCCTATAGATTAAAGTTTCATCTAAAGAGAGTATTTGAATGCTAGTATGTACCTTACCTCCTGAAGAGATAATGCATCTGTGAGGCCACGCACATACCTTTTTTTATTGGTCTTTATCACAATAATTGTTGGAGGCAGTAGTACTGAGCAAATACACCTTGACACCCGTTAGGCTTGTAAAGACTAACTTATGTTATTTGATGCCTTTGTTTTCTTTCCCACATTACGAAGTCAAATGAAACAAAACTGGACGCTATAATGTCAGTAATATGATCAGGGCAAAAAGAAATACCACGATAAGAAGTTACCAAATCCACTTTTATGGACAAAGACTGGGAAGAAAATGCTGATGATGGGTGACATATTCAGTAATTGGTCACTAGAAAGAAGGAAGCAAATTGATGATTCTACAGCTAATTTAAGTTGTCAAAACACATTAATCAGAGAGGTCCAGAGCTGTCCTCAGACTAGTAAATTCAGTTTCGATTGGTATAAAAGAGATTGTGATCAAATGTCCAAAGGCAAGCTAGGACCCCTGTTTGGATAGGAACCAAAGTAGTTGTTTGACTGTCCTGTTCTTTCTAATGTTCCCTAGGAAAATAATTATTTTTAGTGGAATGTATAAGAAACCATCTCATTTGTTATACAGAAAGAGTAAAAACACAGTTTGCAAACTGCAAAACTGAAGGTCAGATTTTCGCTTGGTGCACTGTGATACAGCCAGGTAGACAAAACCTGGCACATAATATTTTTCAGTGCTTCTGGTTTTCATTACATCAAATGCAAGTTTGTGATCTAGTAACATTCCAGTAAGGGCACTGTTCATTCCTAAAATAAAGATGATGCAGATAATTTCTACAGAACAAGCCAGCAACTGCTTAGTTTTAAGAAATGGCTCAATAGCATTAATATATCCGAAAAAAAACCCAGTGTGATTCCTTTTTAGAGATTAGATTCATAAAATCCATCTGGAAGGAAGAAAGTGAATTGATTCTGCTAAATAACAGAGGTTTAGAGGTTTCTAATTAAGAAATACTGTATTATCTGTGAAATGAACATACTTGAAGACTGAAGAAATAAAATTATTTATATATTGATATCAATGTTGTTTGCATTGTTCTTATTCTTACACTAAAGGTAAAACCAATATTCATATGGAATTGACAGATAACTGAGAAATGCTGTTGAAAAATATATTCCACAGATATTTTTCATGGGTTTTGTAGTAGTGGTGGCCGTTGTTGGTTTGGAGGGTTGTGAGTTTAGGTTTTGGGGGTTTTGGTTTTGTTTTGCTGTGGGGTTTTTTTCTGCATTGTGAATGCAACTAAAATTTAGACTATGTAGAAATCTTTAGAATAAAAGGGAATAGACTTGTACACTGAGTAAAGTTCAAAACAAATTGTGTCAATTCATTGGTTCCTAAACAGTACCATTACATTCTTCTCAGAATTTTTTCTCGTGGGTGGTAACTGTGCCTCATTAGACCAGAAAAACAACCTTATTTTTTTGTGTATTTTGTTTTTAAACAAACCAGCCAACAAAGAAAATGCATCTACTTTCAATTCTTATCCAAACTTGACTGCTTCTAAAACTAAAATAGCTTTTTACTGGAATGTGAGACTATGTCAAACTGAATGGAGCACCTTGAGAAAAAAGTGCTTTTGTTCTGAAAAAAAGATTCACAATTCTTTTCTAAAAAAGAAATATGCACATAATTTCTGTTCTAGAGTGAAATACATTAGCATCCGCTGTGTTTACAAATGTGAACTGAGCTATAACTGTGGCTTATACTGTATGGTACTAAGTTAGATTTATGTTAGATAACTTTCCAGTCCTATGCAAATGAGGTCCTTTTTATATGAGCAGTCAGAACAGGATCCATTATGATCAGCTCTCTTCTTTTTCATTTTTGTCTGATTCCCATCAGACATCTTCATTGCATCCTGAAATGAGAGTAATGCTATGTCACTCACTGGGGAGGAGAACACTAGTGGAGAACTGATTCATTTATCAACTGGTTTCATCTGTCAAATCATTCTATCATATATGCATGTGCTGCTACTTTTTAAAATTGTGTGTTCATGAAGTATGTTAGTGGATTATGGTTCATATATATTTCCAACTAAAAAGCCATGAGAATCTAGATATAAAACTATTTTCTGAATGTGTCCTTCTTTCTTTTTTCTGCATATTCTTTTAGTCTGCCATATTTCAGATAAAGCATAGACTAAATTAAAGTAGTTTAATTGATTTTCACTGTACAGACTGTAATTCTGTGGATGACTACTACATTTTTTTTTTTTTCCCAAAGGACTGACTCAGAGAATTACTTCCAATAGGATCGGTGTTGCTCTCAATAACAAACATCCTATGTAGAAGGATACCTCATAGACCCAGATCGCTTATTTGTGAGACTGTGCTAGTAAAAAGGAAAACCAAAACCAACTGTATAAACATTCCACTCTTCATGAAAAAACATATTAAGCAGCAATTAAAAATCTGGTATTTCTCTATGCCCTCAGAGAGCAGATGAATAGGATCACCAGAGAAATATTAGACACTTCCCTAGTATCACATTTTAATGAATAGTTATTAAAACCACACTTTATATAAACCAAAACATTATTTCTGTACAGGATGCAGTAAAAAAAAGTCTTCAAATAAATTTTTGCATTGCAATAGCCATGAAAAACTAATAATAGTTCATCATCAAATTGGGCAACTGTTAACAAACTGTTGAAGTAAAATGCAATTCGCTCTGTTCACTCTGTTTGCTCACTGACAGATTCTCCTTGCTTTATTCTTCCTCATCCAGTTATTTTTCCTCAGATTCCTTATTGTAAAGAAAGTAAGATTAGGGTTTATGTTACATCTTGACCCAGGTGACCTTAGTTTATGTCTGATTTTCTTATGTCTCATAAGTCTGTGCTGTGAGTTTATATTAAAATAGTAGTAAATGAAGAAGAAATTGTTACTAAGGAGGGTTGCTCAAATGTTGTTTTTGTGTGTAATTTTTCTTTTTTCTCTGAGGTCAAACAAAATATTCACAAGATCTGTTCCATTTAAATGTAACGGGTGGATTTAAGAAAAAAAAAGTGAAGAATAAAATTAATCTCTTCATATTATTTTTCCAACTGAAAGATTTCAGCTTTCAATTTAATTTCAATTAATGTATAATTTTGAATTTTTCCAAAATTAAATTATCAAAATAATTATTAAAATTAAAATAGAGGATAGAGACAAAAGAAGCTTAAGCACTAATGAAAATGTGTTATTCCAAGTAACATTATTAGGAAAGGTAGCCCAGAAACATTAAGGAATATCGCCATTTTTATTCTAGTTCACATCAACAGTGTATTTTCAAAGCAAATTTTCTCAGTACCATGCTCTAGTTAACATTATATAAGCTGTCTCATGGCATTCACACTCAATTTTCTTCTGTTGCCTCTCAGCAGGCATTGGGAGTGTTCCTGATGTACCACAAAAGCTAATTGGCATTTGAACCAGAGACGAGACTACTGTAAAGCAAACACCCCAAGTAGTGTAAATTTTGTACACTCAGCACCAACTCTTTAACCCTCTTGCGCCATACCATTAGCTAATGTAGACACCGGCTCTGTGTTCTGTTCTTATGAAGATGCGGTGGAAAGGAAGCAAATGCAAATGATATCTAAACAATGGTTATAGAGGAGCTCAACGCAGAGGCTGACTCTTTTCCCCTCAGGGAAACAAATAGAGGGCATTCATGGAAATTGTAGTCTCTGAAAGGAAATAATGGAAGAAAAACAACCCAGCACAGGTTTACAGAAGCAGCATTCCTCAGACACAGCAAATGAGGAGGTCTAACACTATGCCTAAGAAGAAGAGTGGAGTAGGACCAAAGATCCAAATTTGTTATACGTGGCATAGGTGACATGAATTTTGTAACATCCTCATTAGAATTCACTTTATTTTAAAACTGAAAATTCCAATCTTTTTAAGGAAAGGGCCATACACACTCAAAATCTGTAGAAAATTCTGTACCATGAGCAAATAAACTTAACGTGTCTTGCTCTTAAAAAGGCAACAACTGAGAGTTGATTTTGTTACACTGTGTAAGTAGCTTCACAGAAAGAAAATACATGCTTCTAAAGGGCTTTTTAATCTAGAGGGGAAAGGCATACTAAAAATAATGTCTTGAAGCAGGACCTTAACTATATTCAGATCGAAGAAAAGCACACAGACCTAACGGTATGTCTAATTAACTGCTGGAAGATTTTGTCTCTTTGTATCTGTAAATAGTTGTCCAACTTCTTGAACAGGAGGCATCAGGCAAATACAAATTAAAGAACACAGTAGAGGATCTTTGAGTAAAACATAAGCACCTGTGATACACAAAAGGTTGTACTGGCTGAATTAATAGTTTCTTATGGTCTTTAGTTCTATATTTTCAGTTTTGGCAGGGAGGGGGGAAACACCAAACCAAAAACCAAACCAAAACTGCTGTTCCAGTACAATTTTTAAATGCTCCACTATGTAGTCCACTGAGATGACTGATGCCTTTTTCCCATAGTTTGTCAAAACTGTGAATAATTTTATCTCATTTTGGTATAAATAGAACCTGCACAATATGTAAAACCCAGTGAACAAATTCAGTATGTTCTTAGGCACTTCTAGACAATTTTTAGTTTGGCTGGATGCATCCAGTTTTACCCTCAATAGGAGTTTTTCTCCAAGTTATTTAAAAACAGATAATGCTATACAGCATTTGGTGAGATATATAGCTATGAAACTAAGAGAAAGGGAGTAGCAGAATCACAGCTTAAGCCTAAAAATTTGTTGGCTTGTGCGGACAAGAACTCTAAAGCTTTCTATATTGATGAAGTGGGAAGATTAAACATATGTTTGTACTTGCTACCATATTTATTTGCATATGCTGCCTCCTAGATGATCATATGATCCTTTTACCTTTTGGCAAGATGACATATTCCAAAGAAATAGTACAATGTGATCAAAGTTTGTAAAATGTAGTTATCCCATATTGTGCTTTACTCATATTTTTATTGTATAGAACTGCAAAAACTTCACAGCTAGTTAAACGCATTGCAATTAGTTTTTCTGTGACTTCAATTCAAGCATGCTCATATGGATTCTATATGGTATGTCAAGCCCCAGAGTTACAAAAGTAATTGGATCTTTTGGAAGCGTACCTTGGCTCTGGAGCATAGAATAACCAGTTTTTTTAGACCTGTGGCTTTGTAAAGTGATCTCTCATCAAGTCTTCTGGCTTTAAATGAACAAAGACTTTGGGAATGGTCAACTAGGACTCAAGACAACTGGTAGGAGCTGTCAGCACTGACCAGCTAACTTTGTATCGTCACTGTCAACATGGATGGAGGGAAACTAACTCTGGCATAAGCAGATGACATGTTCACTGGTTATCTGTTGGTCTGTTGGGTTTTTTTAAGTAGCTCTAAATAAATTGCACTGTGTTTTCAGTGATGTGTTGAATCCACACGAGACACTGAGGATTATGTTTGCCAAACACAATGAACAATCCATATCCTTGTGTTTCAGTTTGATTTACTTTTGTGTAAACAAGAAAATTACAATATCCTTCCTGAGAAAACCCTCTGTGTCTTTTTTATATTACTATGTCTACCCTGACAAATGGCAGTCACACCACATCATAAACCACAATCCTACATGGAACATGTGGGAAAAAATATACTCTGGCCTTTTTTTAAATAGATTGGTCGATCAGCAGATCCAAAACATAACATAATGACCACGGTGGCTCAGACCAAGTATTCATTTGGCCCACCACTCTATTGTTTAGGTGATGTCCTCTAGTTTCAGAAAACACTGTGAACAATTAATCCCATTTAATTATTCCTTGCCTCTCAGAAATGTACTTCCTTTTACTCTCTGTTACCTCTGTTGCAACATTAAGAGCCCAGGTCTTAGACTGTTTGGGGTTTTTTACGTTATAGGGAAGTTGTCTGAAGATTTTACTCTTATTGTCCTTCTATCAGTCATTTCAAGTTCTTTGATAGCATTTTTTTTGAGCTTCATGCAATAATCAGGTTTGCACAGAGGTATAGTGATACTTTTTTTTTTTTTTTCCAATTCTACTCCTAATAAACTGTACAATTTTGTTTCCTTATTTTGACTGTTGTTGAGCACTGAGACAACACTTTCACAGTACTAGCTATTATTACACCAAGATTTCATTCCTGAGAAGGTAAAAACTAAAATATATTTTGCTGCGGTTGAGAATTTGGGGTGAAACATTCATACAAACTAAATATAGATAATTCACTAAGGTTCCAGCACACAGTCAATGGAGAAAGCCTATTTCAGAGAATGATTTGAATCAGGAGTCTGAATATGTTGCCTGCTTTCCTAGCAATGTAATTGCTTAAGACACAAGCTGACTTAACAATGGGACTGCCTGAGGCAGTCTTAATTTTAAGGAGTGCTAATTCATAAAATATAGTTCTGGTGAAATGGAATCCTATTGAATGAATGAGCAATAGAGCACCAGACAAATAATTAACTGCTTTTGAATATGCAGGTGTTAATCTAGATCTTGTAACTAACATGTGGATTTACTAGTTATAAAGGACAGGAAGCTTTCCTGTTAGCATGGCTGACTGAGGATCAGACTTTTTAGATGATGTGATGCAGGAGTTTTTTTCTGCAGAGGGTTTTCAAGCCCTCTGCGTGGCTGGATTGAGATTGCTCTGAACCACAGTGTCAGTTTGTTACTTTGTCATATAGCTGTCAATCAACTTCTCCATACTTGAGAAAAGGGATTTGAATATGCTGAAATCTATTCTTTGTTACTTTCAGATTGTGCCATGAAAATAACCAGTTTTCTCACTTAAGTGAGAAATAAAATCTAAAACAACTCTGGTAATGTTCATTGTAAGAATATTTAAAACCTATCTAGCCTTTACAGTCAATAATGGTATGAATCAATATGCTAAAGTAGCTGGGCATGAGGCAGCGGCTCCATGTTGTATTGGGCTTGTAAAGCTATGCTGCTGTTTATGGAGGATGCAGTTAATAATCTCACTTTCTGTTATTATTGTTCAAATTACTAATTCCTATGCCTTAAAAATAAGAAATCAAAAAAAAGTCATCTTCAGAGGAAGATGTTGATTTAAAAAAACAATGAGCAAGTCAGAACTCTGTCACTAGAGGGGTACAACATAATGCAAAATTTTATGTGCTCTGTTTTAGCTATCAGACTAAATATTTAAATGAATTAGACCAGAACAGATGATGATAAATGGACATACTGGTACCTGTACACACTAATTTCCAGGAGGACAATGCAACAAATAATGCCTGTAGTGGTAGTACATTATGTGGATCTTGCTTAGGGGAAGAAAATCCTAGCTCTGTCTTGCACGACAATTGTTCCAATTCTATTTAGGTGATCACAATAGCGTTATGCCATGAATACAGTGGTCTCTGACCTTCAGTAAAATAAAAACCTGGAATGGCTCCTAAAAACTATGATAAAATAGTACATTTTTGCTAATAATTATTAGCGTTAATATTCTTCTTTCCTTCATGATTGCCATACTGATTTGTGTGTGCCTTACAGTCTTGAAAACATTTTTATCAACAGTAAATTTCTTACATATCCATGGAAGATAGACAAATGCATAGTCTCCTTAAAAAATATTTTTCTTAAGGTCGGCTGTACTTAGAACTGAATGTACATTCTGTTTCCCGTTGTATTGTCTGTGTAATAATTCAGAGTAAATGTATTATGATACATAACGCGTAATTATAGAGATACAGAGGTAATGTATTATGCTGTAAGTCTATAACCTTAGAAAATAAGAGCCCAGTTCATGCTTGACTTACAAGAGCAAAACAAGCTTAGAGAGCACAGGTCTGTGTGCTTTGGCAAGTAGTCAATAAAACTGTACCTTATGAATTTGTTTCCTAAAGGTTCTAATCAAAACAATTTATTTCAGGCATGTAAACTCTGGTTTTCAGACTTCAGCCATTGTCAGTGTATGGTATCAGCATTCGCAGTAGCTGCAACCAAGTTAAACTGAGTCCCAGAGCTCCCTCATCTGTCTCAGTAATAGACAAATTTCCAGCTACATCAATGTAGTGTGTCAGCTACAGTAAAAAAGATGTGGCTTTTTTCCAGATTTTGCTGGCTTTTACAATAGCTATTTGAATAACTGTTTTTTTTTTTCATTTTGAGTACTACATTTCAGAGAGCTATACAAAGGAAAATAATTAGAAGTATCATTCTGTATGAGTAAACTATGATGTGAAAAGAATGCAAATTAAAAGCCCAACTATATATAATGAAATTGGACAGAAAAGTGTAGGCAAATATTTAGCAAATTAGAAATCTTTAAAGTGAATATATGCAACAAGAAGGAATTATTTTTCATTGTTAAACTGTTCCTGGTACATCTTTAAACTATGTTTATTTAGGGCTGAAATGGAGTGTATAAACGTATAGGCTAGCTATTTTTCTTGATACTTATGGTCATTTTACTTTAATTTAGTAATTGAATGCTTTTCACACTAGAGGTAAGACTTAGGTGGCATATATTTTTAATATACAGATCACTGAAGTTACATTTTGATGCAGCTGCCTTGGTAAAACCTGCAACCACATCCCATCTAAGCCATGTTTTTAAAAAAAAAGTAAAATCCTGGTTTTCTGCAGCCCCCCTAAGGGAAACATACTCAAAGAAAATGAAGAGTCTCCTATTTTAGATTCTTGTGTAAACACAGTGGGTGCCCACCTGCCCTGACGCACTGTCAAGTTTCAGAGGACGATATCACTCTCTAAATGAGTTTAGTTCTGATTTCTCCCAGATGAACAGCAAATATCTTTCAGGCTAGATGACTTTTCTTGGATATTAAAGGGAAAAACAGAGTAAGTAAAATACAAGGTACGTATGAACAAACACCTAGTGTACAGCCTTTTATATCACTGTCTGTCTCAGACTAGCTCCTAGCTCATGGGGACTGCTCTTCCAGCAGTGCTCACTTCACTCTTAAAGGTGTAATAAAAAAAAAAAAAAATAGCCTCACTTCTTTGTATTAACTGACTTTCTCCATCTTGGAAAGTATTGTTGGACACTCAAGTTTTACAACTGGAGAAAAAATACTGGGTTGTCAAAGGGAACATGGTAGCTCAGAGAAAAGGTTTTTAAATAGTTACATGACCTAAAAATAGAATTATGAATCAAATTCTTCAGCATTTTTGTGTTTTCTGTTTTGTTAATGACACAGTTGGCAATCAGGCATGGGTATGTACATATGCAGGGGTTTGCAGGATTTCAAGAAGGTTTTTGTTGTTGTTGTGGGTTTTTTTAATAGGAAAACCATATAAAAGAGGAGAAACACTATACATGTATCTGGTCTTCTGAGGAAGTCAGTAAATCAGATGATCACTGGGTACTTACAAATCTTGTTTTCTTCAATTGAACACATTCTGCTTTTTTATCAGAACAGACAAACTGATATGTCAGCCCATTTGTCTGTGGGTCTTGGAGTGGCCAGCCGTGGTCATCTCCACCCAGCTGCGCACCCTGTGTCAGAATCCATAAGCACTGACACTGCCTATGGCACCAAGACCCTTTCAGCAAGTATCTATTTGCCAACCCACTTTATCTCTTCTACCTGTATTTTTATCCTCATTTAAATTTTCGCTAGAGGATGTATGTTTCAGCAGGTGAGCAGAAAAACTTGTAAAACTTGACCACTGTTAATAGGAATTGCATATGTAGCTCTCTAACATTTTGATTAAAAATATGCTTTGTTAATTTTTTCTGTATCAATGAAAGCAGAAATTTGTTCCAAAAATATGCAAATGACTGCTGAAGGCATAATAATAGAATAACTTTACAATTAGTTTGAAACTGTTCAAAAATGTTGGTGAAGTCAGCATGAGTCAGTTAAACACATACTTGTTATCTCATAAATAAGCCTTAGATAGGCTATGTTTATTTTTTTTCTGACTTACTAAATATTGCAATACATTTTAAATCTGTGGTAGAGACAATTTACAGTACAGAATTCTTACAACTTCACTGTAACCTACATTTATATGTTATTTTATACTGCTTTTTCTGTATTACCAAATGTAAAAATTGTTTCAGCAAGTCAGATCATTATATTTCAGCTTCTTTGCAGACTCTTCCTTTAGTAGTTGCTCTTTACCTCATATAATGTGATCAATGTTGTCAGCTCAGGACTGATGATGAGCTGTCCATTATTTTAATTGCATGAAAAAGAAAACAAACAAGCAAAAAGTAATAGTATATATTCCTGTGTGAAAACTATGCAATAAATTTAGTTATTACTCTAGCTCCTATAATCAACTGAGACAGATGTTGCTATGTCGCAAAATCATAGCATCATAGCATAATTTAAGTTAGAAGGACCTCTGGAGGTCATCTAGTGCAAACCCCTCCTCAAACCAAGTCCAACAAGATTATGTCTATGCAATTCTAGAATGACTAATTTCACTGATACAGAGAACATAAAAAACTTCAGTATATGCAAGTAATTAAAAGTCTAAATGAAAATATGCTCATGAAAGCAAAAAACCCAATATTCCTTTCTATCTAGCCTTCAATCAGAAACAGGTGAATAAAGTTTATGCCAAATTCAGGAACACATGATTTGGAAAAATCTACAGAACAAAATAAATTATTGCTGTTATTTGTTTTTCTTGAAAAATTAGACTAATCTTTCAGACACTTAAAGAAAGGTAGTATTAAAGTAAAAAAAACCCAAACAAACCCAAAACAAAACAAACCCAAAATAGCATATTGGATCCCTTTAAATGAAGTCAGCTAATGGTGAGAAGCACTCATTTTTGGGGTGGAGAAAAATAGATGACTTACTTTTGTAAACCTTGACAAGCTATATGTTGATTTTGCTACAATGCATTTAGTAATGCTGTAAGTGTCATGAATGATACAACCAACCTCATCTGGTATTTGAAAAGGAAGTTTCAAGGACAAAACCAGTAGGAGCTTAGGACCTAACATCTACACTAAATCAAAGGGTTTATTTCCTATTAGCTCTACTCAGGACTTACCTGAACACCTATTAGCAATTGCAGGCTCACTGAGTGCTCTCCTTTGAAGTCCAGTTGAGTTTCATCCAAAGGGAATTCAGCTTAGGTAGTGCAAACAAAGGTGTAGTAAATGGGGACAACCATTTTGCTTTAAAAATTTGTTTTTCTTGTGTGTGTAACACTGACATAAGAGCACCAAGAGAATTAAAGTTACAAATATACCTTCTCAGATTGAGAATCAGTAAACTAAATTTCTTCCAGATCCTGGAGGGCAACATCAGAACTCCTTGCATTTTTCAGTAGCTATATATTTTTCAGCAGTTCTTTTGTTGGTGCCAAAAGCTATTACGAGGTTTAGAGTGCCAGCCAGTGCTATGTCTGTCTCAGCAGGGCCCTTAACTCCAGTACTTGTCTATCTATCTACTTGGATCTAAAATCATAGTGTGATCTGATTCTGCCACCAATGTGACTTCCACATCATAAACTGACATCCTTGCTGCTCTATCAAGATGTCTGGAGTGGCTTTTAAGAAAACAATCAAGTTGTTAAAACAGTTAAATATATTTAAACTGAAGGTCCTTTCTAACAGATCGTTTAGGATGATGGTGGTTTAGCAAATCTTTCACTAGAGTTAATCAAATTGCTGCATGTCTTTTACAAGGTGAGACTAGATGCAGCCTTTCTGTGGCAGTTTGGGCTGCTTTTTGCCTATCCTGTAATGTATATAAAATCAAATCATATTGAATATGTTCTATTACTATATTATATTGAATATTTGACTATAAATCTTCAGTTCTGCAAAAAGTATATGTGATGGTAAGAGCTGTATTATAATCCCTGTGCAAAAGAATGTTTACACTGATTGTTCGATGTGAAATGTAGAAACTGGATTAAAAGTAATACCTTTCTCTGGGTGAGCATCTAAATCATTAAATGATATAGTTACGTTGCTATTATTCTTTTGCAAGGTGGGATAACATTAATAACAGAGATACTAAGGCTCACTCACACCCTAAAAAAAATTCTAATCTAATTCAGTGATTCTCCCTGAAAGATTAGGGGACATGTAGCCTTTTTTAGAGCAGGAGTACATAACCATTTTTGCTGTCTCATGACTAACCTGCTCTTGCTATTTTTCGATTAACTGAGAGAGGTCAAATTAAGACCTCCTTTTCTCTTGTATTTAAAAAGTAAGCTAAACTTGTTCCGTTAAAAGAGCAAGGAAACAGAGCTAACAATCACAGCTGAAAGATGGACATTGAAACAATGGAAACACATTCCTTCTCCCACCCCTCGTGTTGTTTTATTTTTTGTTTATTGATTCTTCTTGCTTTGCATTCTATTCTGAGGTATCTAATTTCCTGCATCTTTATTTAGGAAAACTAGGCAAGAGTATGGATTGTAGACCTGGAAGAAATGTGATAATGGCTAGCATATTGCTGTTCATCATTACAATACCCAAGTCCTTTTGTTGAATCAAACTTAGTTTAAAAAAAGAAAAGTTTTGTAAGTCAAACAAAAAAACCAATACACATCTACCTCTTTTTTGGATTCTTCTTTCTATTGCTAATAACACCACAAGTCACCTTCTTTTCCACATTTTTTTCCCCAAGAAATGCCATAGTAATGGAATGTTAGCAGCTGAGAGGCAGCAGCCAAGACTTTGGACAAGTAATCCCCTCTGCCTCACACTGTAACACTTTCACATTTTAAGTTCATTAGTTCATAAAAAAGAGTGTCCAGTAAAATCCGGCTGTAGAATTATAACAGCTTCAATAAATCAGTATTTATCATTGTAAAAAATGACCTTCTGAACCCTGCAGGATTAAATAGCAGATCTCTCCCAAACACCTTGTCCTTGCTGCTGCTGCTGGAATAATTTTAACACTGTGGAGAAACATGGTTATTCAATCTATTAGCCAATATACACAGGAACAAGAATGTCCTTGCTGCCAACTCTGCAGTCTTTCCAGAAACAGAGATGCAGACTTCATGTTGTCCAAGTATAATACTTTTTAAATTTATACATTGCCTCTCTAATGCACTGTATATAGAGATATGCTGTATTTTTCAGTACTGATCATGTTCTCAAATGGGAATTTTTGCAAACCATTCATCACAAGGATAGAGTCTCCTCCTCTCCCTCTCCCAAGAAACTAATTTTTTTGTAACTGCGTTCTAATCAGTGAAATAGAGCACTCTCTCTTTTTATTTATTTATTTAGTTTTTCATACATATCTGTATATATTTTGGACATGTTTGTCATTATTCACCACGTGAAAAAAATCTGTGAGGTTGACTTTTAGGGAGCAACAGGGAAAATTTTCCTTCACATTATCACCAGCTTGTCAGTAGAGGCTTTTTGATTTTTGACTGAGACAGTAGTGGTATACATAATAAGCTTTAGGTAGGCAAGAAGTAAAATAATTGAGGTATCATGTTTGCCACCTGATTCTTCTCTTTGGTTGTACTGTCTTGTAAGGGTTACAGGTGCTGGACCTGTATTGCCCACCTTCTACTGTAGGTCCAGAGACAGGACAGCTTGCAAAAGAGTTTTATTTTGTGTTCCCACAGTGCTGCTGAATCCTCTGAGAGGTTTCCAAGTGTTCTGTCAAATCCACTATGACTGCACCAGTTTTTACGTGCTTCATAGAAGGAAACAGGACTAGACTATCAATACTATATATGCATGTGTGTGTGTGTGTGTGTGTGTAAAGAGACAGCATCACAGAGGGAGAGAAGTAGAAATAGTTGTCAAAAATAATACAACCCCATGCAATTGTGTAATTGTAGGAAGCTACTGAAGGTAAAAAATTATCAGTAGGAATACAGTAAAAAAAGGTATAATGCTTTAACTTGTCCTGAGGACTATAGTTTATTCCTTTGTCATTGCTTCTTTAATTGCTCATTATTAACTGACAGTACCTGTGTTCAACTAATACTGTAGTCAGATTAAATTCTTCTTTGCTTTGACATTAAAGGCAGAAAAAAAGGGAGGGCAGAAAAAGATAAAATTAGTCATGGGAGTCAAAGGATGCCATGAAACATAAGCTTTCAGAACTTTGAAGCTTTGGAAGTCACTTGGCTAGGAAATTAAAACAAACAACAGCATCTGCTTGACATTTAATGTAGAGAGAATCTTAGAATTTTCTTCCTCCTTGCTCCTTTGAATGTTAGAGGGCCAAAAGGGCAGTCTGGTTTCTCATCTGGCAAGAACTATATGACCAGCAATGAAACAATGTATCAATAATCGTGTTTTCACAGGTTAAAATTCTTCTTGAAACCAATTTAATATTTTATTTGTTTTAAGGATAAAAGAGCTGGTTACAAATAGTGCTTTGTTGGACTGAAAAAGCTCATCTCCAAGGTGCTAAAAAGTTGGTTCAATGGTTTGTTGGCTTCTTTGCTTTTCTAAGTGTTCTCTGACAGATCCAAAGAACATTGTCCTGAGGGAAAAAGAAAAAAAATAAAATAAAGAAGAGGTGATTTTACTCTAAAGTAGCAATTATCTTCCGCAAACCTCAGATGACTCTGACACAGCTCATTAACATGTCATGCCTACCAGTTTTACTCTTTCACCCAGTCCTACCTTTTCTCCCTTCCCTGAAGAGCTTTTCTGCTTAGCACAGCTATGCACAATTCTTGCCAACTCAGTATGGGTCCTTCACACCACATGAGTGCTGCAAAAGCATTTTTGCTGTGTCTATATGGATGAAACTTTGTACATGTGCCTTTTCTTTTCATGCTAATTGCTTAGATACAGAAAACCTGAAACTCTATCACAGCAGAGTTTGGATTAAGGTTGATTTAGGTCACTGAGTAGCAGTGATGGGTTATATGCTCTTCAGAAGCCCTCCCCAGTTTCCTTATGTGTTGTGTTTAATGAAGGGTATTAATTAACCATGACCAACCTTGTAATTACTAACATGCCATTGTTAATGAGACTGTAAGTTCAGCTATCATTTTTTGAACACTGATTTATAACATCCAAACAAAAGTAATTAAGAATATGACGAAGAATGTAGATATAATGACTATGACAATTTTTATTGCTAAAGAACCTATTTTCAGTAAAAATAAGGTTTGAAGTAAAATGGTGCTGTTGACACAGTGAATTTTTAATTCATAGCATTAAATGTTTGGATTAGTTTGCAAATGTAGGTAACATTTTTTAAAGCAGATTCCCCCTTGCTAAGCCTTTTTAGCTTTCACTTTTGAAGCTGATCAGGTTGGATTTTGACTTAGATCACCCTGGCCACTTTTGGGTTAGTTATTCATCCTAAAAGCAGTTAAATCCCTATGATTTTTAACTGAACTAACTAGTTATATGTCTAAGAAAGAATAACAGGAGGCTTTGATTTGGGGTTTGCCTTTTTCTATCTTTTTTTTTTTTTTTTTAATGCAAGCCTCATTTTATGCTTCCTCATCAAGTTTTAGTAACCGTAAGCATTGTATTTCAGAGTAAGAGCTGTAGAGGAAATCTATAGCCTTTGTTTGATTGCTTGTTTTTAAAAATCACAGCTATTTTAGCACTGACCTCAGTAACTATTCCACCTGTTTTCATTAAGGGTCTGCCCTCCTTAAAAGTAAAAGAAGTAAAAGAAGTGAAGATTTTTTTTTCCCCTTTAATTTTTTATTTAATCCATTTCAGAAGTAGAATTTTAAAAAGCAATCTTAAGGAGATAGGCCAGAAAAGGGAAATAATAAGGAGGTGCACCTACAGTAGCATCCTGGGCCTTTTGCTTACATAGACAGGTCCAGTGCCTAGTGATGGGGCATGCAGAGGCCTAATATAGGAGTACTAATTCTGAAAGTACATGATACCAAAGAATATCAGAATTATTTATTGTGACTACTACAACAGTTTTATTTCACCTGTAATATTAGCCTTCTGGCCTGCTTTAGTTTGCCTGGTCTTGCTGTTCCTTTTCCTAAACTCTTTCTCTTGCAGGCCTTGAGGTTGCAAGTGTTTTCCTAGTTCCTAAGTGTGTGTCTGCTTATTTTCATGTATTCTGCCAACTGGAAGTACCATAGGAAATTCAACTTCTGAGTTTAACTATGCCAAATTAATTTCTCACACTATTTGATTCACTGGATTTTATTTTATTTTTTTAAACCTAGTTTGACATTGACTGTGTTCCCAAAGAAGAAAAAAATCATTGACATTTAGAAATTGTTCCATATTACACAGTAATGTTCTTTCTCATCAGAGAAAATAAACAAGACACACCTTGTCAAACAGATCTTTCAAAATGCCACTCAGAATTTTCATTTCAATTTTACTTGTCTTGAAACTAAATATTAGCCCCATTGAAGTAGTGTTGAATTCCGTTTCTATAAGGTCAGTCACAAAACAGTTTGTTGGTGGTGTATGCTTCTTGATGTCTTTTCTAAATATCTCTCTCACCAAGTGCTGTTATCTTGTTGCAAGGCTCTCTGACTACAGTTTATTAGGCACTTCTATTTACAGAAAAGGATTGAAAATAATCTCTTATACTGTATTCTGCAGAATAGACAATGTAGAGGACAATTGTACCGAGGAATATAAGCAATTTTTTTTTCCTTTGTTGGAAAAAACCTTGAAATTAAGCATTAAACACAAACCCAAGAAGTGACATCTAGTGTCTGTAACCTTTCTGTAATAACACTTCAGTAACAAACAAAATCGAGTATCTTCACTTATGTACCTTTTCAAAAGGATGTTGTGAAATGACTTCATTTGAGTCTATAAGGATTAACAAAGAGCATCTCTGAGAGTAGCTGGCTAATTTGTTTAGCCAACAAAAACAATAGATGAAAACTGAAGCCAATCAAATTCAGACAGGAAGTAAGACATTTTATGTAAATTCGGGAAGCAACATCATTGCAACAATTAGCTGAAAGTCTTTTTTCTTTTTTGAAGCTTTGATGAAAAGGCAGTAAATCAAGGCTTGTCTGTTTTTTCAAGTGTATCTGCCTGTTAATAAATATTGTATTTTCTCACAAGCCCTCCTTCCGTAATATTCAGATGCCTTTCTAACATATGCACTATATTTCATCCAAAAATGACAGCTGTTTTTCATAAACCATTGAGCAAAATACTATGGACTTGGTAGAGATCATCAAACCATGACCTTATGAGTCCCTTTGAATTTGATTTCTGTTATTTACATGTGTAAAAAAAAAACCAAACCAAAACAAACCACAAATTGAACAAATCAGACCAAAAAATCTCAGTGGGAAGAAAACCAAGAGTGGAGGAGTCTGTATGAGCCACTAATTTGCTAGTCTACCATAAAAAGTTACATGGATTTTTTTTTTTCTTAAAAATTCTCAATTATGAGGATTGCTGTATGCCAGATAAAGCTAATGACTTGTCTCTCCATTCTTTGTGGAACAGGATCTATGAAATCCAAGAAAATGAGTCCAGACTTCCACAAAATACACAAAGTTCTCCTCATAATTTTAAAGCTTTAACTTTCAAAGTGAAAATACCAGTATTTGTAATTTGAAGATAGTAAATAAAGAGCAAATTTCTATAAGGTGTCCTCATGTCCTTCAAATGTTAGGCATTTGTATAAAAGGAGCTAGATGTGAACATTAGTTCAGAATCTGTCTGTGTTCTGTTGTAGTTTTCAAACATTTCACTTTTGAGTTTGGTTTATGAAGAAAACCACAACATTTAAAAAGTTCAAGTTTTCAAATGTATCTCACAGCTGTAGATGAAAACTGTCAAAAATCTGTGAGGTTTTTTCCTGTTCTCCTGGAAACGGAGGTACTGAAGTTAATGACACTGCCGTACTAGTAAACTAGAATTCAGGTTTCTAGGATCTGCTGTTCCAAAACTGCTCCTGAAGCAGTTACAGAGGCTTACAGACCACTAAAACAGTTGCAATAGCATGTTAGCTGCATTATATTGAATTCCTGCATATCCAGATGGCTGGGAAGACATGTCATCAAGTTCAAGACACTCAGTAGTGCTAAAAGACAGTGTGGAAAGACGTGTCATTGCAGCTGTATTCCACAGCTGTGATCAACACTGGTGATCACTAGCAAAGAAAGGGCAACTGAGAGTTAAACTGCAAAGGTGAAAAATTATTCCCAATTCAATATGTAGCTAGGCCTGCAGAACTGGAAGTAAAAGGTAAGGCCCTAATAACCTGATTTGCTATCACAGTTTCCAGAACTTAAGTTGGACCCCGTGAATTCTGAGCTAGCAACATAGAGGGCCCTTGTTCAAGTCCTAATTCAAACACCAGCTTTAATAAGCTGATCTCAAGCACAGCCAACAACTCATGACCCCCAGAACCTGGGGGGTCATAGCCTTGACAGGAGAAACCAGATAGTTTGGTTTCTTCCAAAGTTTTGACAGGCCTGTATGGAAATTCTTTCGCTGGACATGTTAATGTTAGATCAAGATGAATCACAGGCTACATAGTGAGGCTAGAGTGAGATTTGCATTTAATATTAAGCTTTGGTCACCTTAAGGACTTCACCCTGCTAAGCCTCTAAAGCCAAGATGGGATGAGCTGACAGCCTCTGAAGCCAGAATGGGATGTGCTGACAGCCCCTGAGTGGAAACTGTTTAATGTCATTTCCTGACTAGGTGTTTATCAGTGGTTGACTACTAAGAAAGAAGGCAGAACTGGTTTTAAGAATAGATGTACACATGCACACCCAGCTGTATGAAAATCTTAGTTCATCATTTTACAGTAACCAGATCATAAACCTGGCTTTCGCAGGTAGTGAAAGGTAGGACGTGGTTCAGTATTTGTTCCTGAATGGGTCACTGAGGTTATAGTTATAATTGTGGGTACAATTACATTCAGTCTTGGGAGTAAAATTTTATTGTAAACTTACCAAAGGCTAAATTAAGCACTGCTGTTTGACATTGCAAAGGCTTTATTGTGGGCTATATTTTAGGGTTCAGCTATGACAATATATTCTATTAAGAGTATGTTAGAGGTTGGAAACAACATACAGTTTGGAGACAAAGACTTCAATTTACTTCTATGTTCTGCAGAGCCCGGCGGGCTACTCTGGATAGTGAAGTAACAAAAAATAGTTGGGAGGCTACGGTCACTACTGTACTAGAGTAACATTAGGCATAGAGATCCAGTCATCAGGAAAAGGAGGTTTTGCTACATTTCTGAACTCTGTGAGGCCTATGAGGATAGCAAAAGATAATTACTCCAAATAAAAAATGAAGCATTTATGAATCACCACTTTACAACTGAGTATAGAAATAAAATTAGGCCTAGAGCCATTTGTGATTGAAGAGCTCAGACTGATGCCCTCACAGGGCTTAAGTTATATGATTGAATACAGTCCACCATAATATATCATATTACTCTTTCTTAGATTTCTTTCTGGCATGCATATAATGATATGTTTCTATTAAACTTGTAAACATAGTATAGGAAACAAGAAAAAACCCTCACCATTATGCATATATCTGTATGAGTCTATAATAAATCAACTACACCAGGGCTGATGGAAAAATCATCTCAGAATGGGGAAAGAAAATTCAGAAAAGATTAATTCAACATATGTTAAATGTCTCACAGTCTGATTACTGAGTTCATTTAACACTTATTTCTGAGCTCAACTTGGCTTTCTTCACAGCTTTGCAATTTGGCTTTACAAATTTTGTTTGACACTTCATGTAAGATGAGAATCACACTCCAAGATATACAGTAATACCAGTGTAAAGAGGGCATAAAAGCACTGAGAGAAGCAGAGTTATTCTGGATAAATACTGGTGCCCCTGAGATCAGAAAATGTCCCACTCTCTTGGAACAGAATTATGAGAAAAACTGAGCTGAGAATAACCTTGTGTATGTACAACTGTCTGCTCTTCTGAATAAGCTATTCCTAAATTTTGCATGTTCTGACAGATCCATTGACTGTTTTCCAGTGTCATCACTGCTAATAAAGGGCAGTATATTTCCAGATATTTTCTCCCCTTTTTTGGCAACGGTTTGTCTGTTTATTTTCATTTAGATATATATTATGTTTCTGAGGTAGAAAATGAGATACAGAACATTATGTTATTTTGTTGGTATTTTTTAATGTTTAAATAGGAGCTATCCACTTGTCTACCATCTTCTAAATTTAAAATAACCTCTCAGTACGTGCTTGAGACTTAGTGTTGTTTGCATGTGTTCAGAATTGTGATTCTTAAATTAAATTTTCATGGCTTTTGCCACTATTGTTCATTCATTTAAAAAGTTATTGAAGGTTCATTATTGTTATTTTCTTGCTTAAAACTAATTTTTCATTTAAACTGATGAACAAAACCAGTAATTTAATTGTCTAGCTGCACAACAGAAATGATGTCTAGTCAAGGCAAATAGTTTGAATTTAATCAATAGGAGAAAATATAAATGTCAAAGTGGCTTAAAATTTCAAATATCTAATATCTAATATATTTCCCAGAACTGGCTTTCTTGTACAGCATAACCATTAATGCAGTGAAGTTCTCAATTCACAATATAAACTTTTTGGAAACAGTACTCTATAGAACACATTAGCAAGTGCAAATGATCACATACAAGAGTAAGACGCAAGTATATGACTATGTGCCACAGTGCTTCAGTGCCTCTACTCCAGCCTTGAAGACACACTGATGCCAAGGAGTATAGCATTAACTACATTCCTGTGTGTACTAGCCAACGCAATGGAATACTGTATCACAGCATATTATTTTTCCCTAGAACAAGCTTGTTCAGTGTCCATTAGAATTTAACCCTGTATAAGCCATAAATTTGGATTTTTTTTTGTGCTTATATTACTATAAATTCAAGTGAAGTTGTCTTAAGAAAAGTTTTACAAGGTACTTGTAACATGTCCAGAGACACGCTGCAGTTCTTTTTAGAGCCTAGAATATGTATTTGGTTCTTTTTCTCTGTTTGCATTTTCTGAAACTCCACAAGCTGGTTGTGAATAGTTTACTTTGTGTACTGAAACTGCAATTTTACTTGTAATTAAGCATATAAGTCAAATTGTATTGTTTCAGTTTTCTAAGTGCGCGGCTGTACGTTACAAACAGGGAGAAAACTTGAAAAACCCCTAGTGATGTCATTACTGAGTTACTGAAGGTTTGGCTCTGAATAGGATTCCATAAATTTAAAAAATAATTAGCTCTTTGATTTGCTTATATTTTTCAGATGGTATTATTCCTGGGAAAATAAATTATTTGCCATGAAATTAAAATATTTATTTTTATTTTATGAATGTAAACTAATAGTTCATGCAGTGCTTTCCTAATTATTTTGAACGTAGCTAGACCATTTTTTAAACTGAGGTTACACAATTCATATGTTCTAAGGGATTCAAAATGGGTTTTTAAAAACCTCAGTCCCCTCCTGCCTCATACATTCCGCTGAATATTCTAACTGCATGACTTTTGTTGAGTTAGAGTAATTGCTGGTGTAGACGTGGGTCTGCTTTTGAAGATGGACCAGATCTTTCTTTGTGATTCCCAGATCTTCAGAAAGCATAGGAGAATGTACACTTAATTTCTCTCTGTTACAGTGTGAATGGTAACAAAGACAAGATGAAACACCCAGTGCAAGGAAGACACATGCACTTCATAATGAAACGATCACTGAAAATAAAAAAATCTATTTTAAAAAAGAAAAAAAGGCAAAAAAGTACTTTGCATTCTTCATGAGTGAAACCTAGAATCTTCTTAGTGATTAAAAAGTTTGATAAAAAAAATTATACCTATTTATCTCTGTGAAGGCAATTTTCTGGTGCATGCAGTTAGCATTGGTGATCACTCCTAGCTTTTGATACAGTGAAAGGTATACTGTGGCTACTCGAGTGCTTGTTTGTTTGCTGTTGTGTCCCAAGTTAGTCCTCACATCCATAAGGTGAAGAACTTTAAATGACATCCAAGTTATGACAAAATGTAAGTAAGAGTATTTGTTTATATTAGCTGGAATAGATGATAAAGTAACAAATTTTATAAAGATAAACAAAGAGGAAGGGGGAGCAGAGGGGAGCCCCAAAGCCAAAACAAAGCACACATCTGATCATGTCAAGATTACCTCATAAACATCTCTCTCTCGCTTTGGTTGATTTGCCTCCTGCTTCCTACAAGATGACAGTCATGATTTCGGTTTTGTGCCTCATACTGCTTTTCTACTTGGAGTGTCTGGTAGAAGCACCCATCCATGAAAAATAATGCCTTTTCTCTCAGAACACATTTCAGGACTTAGCCCTCAGCGACTGGCCTCAGATACTCATCTCAGATGAGCTTGTTAGCTCATTCACCTTGTTCTTTCAGTTGTTCTGAGAAGTTCAGGCAGATTTAATGTCTTACCACAAAATTAATTTTATTCACTTTCATCCAAGAATTCCTCTGGCTGCAATTCTTAATTAAAGTAGGTACTGGTCTTCTTCAGACATGCAAATGACACTCTCATGACTTGATATAATCTTACTAAACAATCTTATAATTTTACTAAACAATCATTCATTGAATGGATGTTAAAACTTTTTCTGACAGAGTCCTGAGTGCACCTCCTATTCCATGAGTTTAGTTAAGGTAGACTATGGGCTTCAGCTGGCTGATAACCAGGATCAGCTGCTTCACTGTCAAGAGCTATTGAGGAGAGCTGTTGGGAAGTGAGCTCGAAACAAAGGTCTTAACTTCCTTTCCTGTAGGAGCTGCTTTTAGTCAGACTTGGTCCCTACCTGAGCTTGCATCCCAGCTGTGACAGCTACATCTGTACCCGGTCTTCTACCTCCTTGACCCAGACCTGGATATGACTTTCTGGTGTGACCTTGACTCATCATAGGAGACTTGCCTGATGATGCCTGGCCCATTTCCAGATCTGATTCTGACCCTGATTTTCCTGTTTCAGCATCCTGACACCTTGCAAGTGAGGCCACTGCTCCAGCTGCCTTGCTGCTGTCCTCTCTCTTAGCTCCTCTTGGGACTCCCTGCCATGCCCTTCCCTTTGATGATTCAGTAGCATATTTCACTGTGAATTGTGTTTGAATCTTTTAATCCACATGAATCTGTGAACTGTTATGTTTGATAGAAAGTACAGAAGCAAATTGTTCAACACTACTTGGTTTACCCACTTTCTGGATTCACTGTGTTTGAAATTACTGTTCTCAATCCTTTTTCTGTAACAACTGTCGCTGCATTCTCCATCGCGGCATCTAAGCACCAGTTTGGGTTTAGTCCTTAAATGTCTTAAATGTGCATCTGGATCTCAGTTCTTTCACAGAGGGAGTTTACTGGCTGTAGAATGCAAGTGCCAGACAAACACATACATAGAAGTATATCCTCTACCTTTTGGTATGAGAATATGTTCTATTGTAGTACATCAACTGGTAATGCACTAAGTTTATTCCAGTTTACAGTATCTAAACATACATAGGAGAGATATTACATGTCATGTTCACAAAAAGATGTTAATCTAGATTTGCATCTAACCTCAGAGATGTGCATAATGCTGTTTATGTTAGCCTGAGGACAGCGTAGCACAGAAGTAGAGAGAAGTACAATGACACAGTGGGGAATAGCATAGATTAAAACAACAAATGAGGGGAGAATTTTCAAAACTTACAGAACTAGCAAAATGCATAAAAGTAAGAATGCTTGAAAGTTAAAGGGAAAATAAGTCATTTTCAAGAAGGAAAATAATGTTAACCCAGAAAAGCTTGATAGTCGCCACTGCCAATACCTGGAAGAGCTGAAAAGGGACAGTTTAATCATTTATTATTACAAAGTACAGTTAAGCTGCTTAGTTTCCTCTGCAATGAGTGCTGTTGTGTTTCACAAAGTTCAAAGATGAAGGATGTGGCTGTAATTCCATATTTGATATAAAGTCTTCTAGTAAGGTCTCTTACATACTGTTTATAAAACATTCTGTTTATAAAACATAAAAAGAAAATGGGATAACTCTATGTTTTACTATGTGTGCACACTTAAGAGAGAGTAAAGTTAAATTGTGAAAATGCATTTATATAAGAAGATTAAATGTAAAGACATAGTATTATATCCCAGCTTATAATAAGTGCATCATAGTACCTAACAACCAATACAGAAAAATGTTTTCCCACCTTCTGTTACTTTTATAATTTTAACAAGAATTTCCAAGATTTCTTTGTCCTATTTTTCCCCAAAATATCATTAGATAATTAAATACAAATTAAAAGCAGTGTTTCTATTACAGCTCTGCTATGTCCACTTAAATTCATGCCTACAAATGAGTGAAGACATCTACTTACTTGTGGGTCATATCCGTGCTGCTAATTTATATTTCAAATAAAGTTACTGATGAATTGGAGAAGCACTGATTTTCTACCTTGACATCTAGCCAAAGACTAGGATTTCATGCTGCAAACCCCTTCATGGATTCTCAGCTACATCTGCGAGCACTTCTGAGAGGGATTCTTTGTTTTCAGTAGTTCTGTTCCTTCAAATTAAATATATGCTAAAGAGATTTGCAGGGCTCAGCTGTACAAGAAGCTAAAAGTTCTACTTACCAGAAAAAGAACATTTATATGTGGGCAATTTCTACTTTAATGAATTCCTGATGGAAATTCAGATTCCTGACTCTTAAAGAAATGTGAATTTTAAGGAATTATGCTATTTTGTTCGTTTAAGCAGAGCAGAAAGGGCTTTTTCATGTGTCTGAGTTTTAGTTTGGGGTTTTGTTTGGGGTTTTTTGGGGTTGTGGTTTTGGTTTTTTTTCTGGGGGGGGGTTGATTCTGGTTTGGTTTTGTTGTTGCTTTGTTTTATTTGTTAGTTTGTTTGTTTTGTTTTGTTTTTAACTTACAAGTCTGATTTTCCTACCTCCTGTGCTCAGTAAGTCAAATAGATGACTAGGGATGGTTTGGGCTAATGGTCCCCAGAAGATTCTCTTTTTTTAAGAGCTACTCCTCACAGACATGACATTAGTACTGCCTACGTGAATGCAACATATCTGTCACTTTTAATGACTGGGGATCCCAAAAGGACGTTATGTCAGTCGTATTTTACTGAAAACACATGAATACTGTGTGCATCACTAGGTTTTGTAGCATGCATTCAGGACACTGCAACTTCTTTCCTGATTACTCTGCCTCTGCTGCTGGACTGGGGAGACCCTAAGCATGGGAGAGATTTGACCTTAGGCCATGTCAATATCCACACATCTTTGCAGACAATTAAACAGGAAGCAACCTGGATATTTCTTACCTACACAACATAGAAAGGAAGCTGTAGTTAAATATGACACAAACATCATCTGTTCTCAAATAGAATACAGTACCATTTAAAATATGATTTAGAATGATGGACTTTTGTCTTCCAAAAGGTGAAGAAAAATGCTGAAAAATCTATTACATGTGTACAGCCTGAGTATAATGTCCAGGATGTAAGCTATATGTGGCTTTTTCCAGATGTTTCTTCAAACAAAATATACGAAAAAATCTGAAATAGTACAAATAGCTCTTTGAAGATTACTTTTGTATGTGCTTCAGAAAAATGTACAATGGAAGATAAATAAAAATAACTCACTGCAACACAGTATAAAATCTGACACTTCAAACCAGCAGGTTCTTTTATCCCCAGGGAGATAAACAGAACTGTTGAAAACTACATTAGGGATATTTTATGGTATAGTGTTAACAACTAGGAAGGAAGTCTGGCTGTAAGCCACCAACTTCGGAATTAGGGAAGCAACTTCTTACAGCAAGAAAACTAATGCTTATTTGCCAACACTTTAGGGATGTTCTTTCTTCAATACTTTAGCTTGTAATGGGAGTTTTCTTCAAAAGGTTAATAAAGTGAGCTATAATTTTGAAACTTTTGAATAGAAAACAAAATTGATGTATGGATTCTTTTCAGCTTAGTCTGTTTTCTTATTTCCTACATAACTTTTCTTGTCTATCAGTTTCTACTATTTTTTGAACATCTGGGTGTTTTCCAAACACATTTAAGCCTAAATTCCTACAGATTTCATGAAGACTGTTATGTGCTGACTGGAGGAAAAATTCACAAAATATCTTCTTTGAGGTAAAGGCTTTAGCATAATTGTACTGTATTGTTATTATTGCAAATACACAAGCATTTACAAAAGACATAGATTGCACAGTAACTGGAAATTTTAAAGCATCTTCAGTATAGGTGAATAAAAATAGAAAGCACAGAATCAATTAAAGGTTCACAGTTTGCACTGCTCGCGAAAAGGTTTGTATGTATGTAAATGTACTTGTAATTTTATTTTCAATTTTTTCCATATCAGTTTATATGAATGCATAAATTGCATTATAAGATTTGCCAATCAATACAGAAGCAAGCAATTAAATTGGAGATTATGCCTGCATCTCAGTTACACAACTGGTGCCTCAGGAGAATAGAAATATTTAAGCAAACTTTAGACTAGCTGCCCCAGGTGCCACAAGTTGTATAGACAAATAAGAGTACACTGCAGGCTAATTTGCTCTGATTCCCTCTGCACACCATTGTAAATTAGGAGTAACTCTAGAAACTGAATGAGTATAAAATTTCTGTGTAAACAAGTCAGTCAAACACACGTATCGGGATCTATGAAGCATTTATTTACAGTCTTTGTAATGGCTACTCTACAAATTACATTTGCAAGAAGGGAAACCCAGACCTTTTACCATCATTCCCTAACATAAAGTTCTATCCAGTTATGTCAAATGACAAAGCACTATTACTAATTTGCTGTTCCATACTAGAAATGAAATGTATGAGATTAGATAAACTGAATGCTTCCTCTATGTTAGTATTCTTGTATTCTTGATTACTGTTGATCCTGTAATTACTCAAGCAGGGGAGAGACTCCACTATATAATATGCCTTTCTTGTATAAATACTATATACCACACCATATGGTGTAATGGGTGTCTGTAAGGAGGTCCAGTTATTTAACAAATTTTTGTGTTTTAACTTTTTTCTTTTGTTCTTTCATTCTTTAGCTTTTGTTTGTGTGTGCTGGATTGCTATCAATTTTCTCCATAAGCACAGGTTCTTTTAACAGGTTTATTGCTATAGCAAGGGCAAAGCTGAGTGGCTGAGTGGGCTGCAACATAATTGCAGATGGGATGCACACTGTGAAAAAGCTGATGTTTTAAATGTCAAGTCAATTTTAAGGGGAAAATGGCCCAGAAAAAAAATATAGATCTATGATTTAAGGGCACTATTTTTAAACAGCTGATTGCTGGTAACTGAAATAATGTTCAAACTTCAAACAATTGTGAAGCAATCCTATGATTTTGAAATTCAAATTGGTACCTTGTAAAGAGAGAGTCAACTCTTCCTTTAATATTACCAGATGGCTGGTTTTAGAAACTATGAAAAAAAGATTTCAGTAAATAATAATTTTAATTGACTCACCACCTATTAAAAAGCATGACTTACTTTCTTCATACTTACATACTAATTTTAATTACTTAGTCCTACGTTGTAAGAATATTAAAGCTGAAGTTGAATTCTAAAAACCTCAAAAAAGGAAAGTTCATAACAGAACTTTAATTTTTCCCTCTTGTGTCAGTTCAATTTAGTTGTAATGATTTTCCCCACAGAATCACATTATACATTAACACTTGTTTGTATATCTTTGTCAGCTTTTTTAAGATTTTTTTTTAACTAGATCTTATTTACCATGTATTATCCAAATCAACAATTCCTACACAATAATTTGTAGTGATGCTTTTTCAAAACTATTTTGACATCAGAACTCCTAGATATGTCTTGATGCATTCTCAATGACCTTTAGATTAGATGCTTCGTGGTTTCTGCTCAGATAGAGTTAGTTTTCTTACTAATAGCTGCTGCAATGCTATGTTTTGACTTCAGTCTGAGAATAATGCTGAAAACATAGGAATGATTTAGTTGTTGCTAAATAGCACATATTCTCATCAAGGACTTTTCTGTCTTTCATGCTCTGCCAGTGAGGAGGGGCACAAGAAGCCGGGAGGAAGCAGAGACAAGACATCTGACCCAAACTAGCCAAAGGGGTATTCCATACCACAGCACGTCATACCCAATATATAAACTGGATGGAGTTACCCAGAAGGGCAGATCGTTGCTTGGATCAGGCCGAGTATCGGTTGGCGGGTGGTGAGCAATTGTATTGTGCACCACTGCTGCTTATTGGTTGGTTTTGGTTTTGTTTTGTTTTTTTTTTCTCTTTAATATTATCTCTCCTTATTATTAGTAGTATTATTTTGTACTTTATCTATTAAATTTTTCTTATCTCAACCCATGGGTTTTACGTTCTTTTGATTCTCCTTCCCATCCTGCCTGGAGAGGGGGGAAGTGGAAAGGTGATGAGCGAATGGGTGTGTGGTTCTGAGTTACCGGCTTGGTTTAAAGCATGACAAGGCGGCACTAATTTTCCATTTGTTGTAAGTAGAGATTAAAACCAAAATTAAGAAAAAAGTACATTTGTTTCTCTTGTCAAGTGTGCAAGAGTGTGAACTTCTTTTTCTAGCACTCTCAGCATTTTAATGCAGTTCTGTACATGCAAAGCACAGGTTAAGTTAGTTTAAATTGCAATGAAAGAACACAGAAAGTATTCAAATATGGCTTCAAGTTGCTTCTGTAAGGCAAAGAAACAGGATTACAAATTCTGTCCATTATATTTGAAAAATTATGGCAGTCAGGTGAAGTTCCCAATGGCTGGAAAAATGGTAATATAACCTTAATTTTCAAGAAGGGGAAAATTGATGACCCAGGGAAAAACAGACCAGTCAGTCTCACCTATGTGCCTGGCAAACTCTTGAAGCAGATTCTCCTGGAAACCATGCTAAGGCACATGAAAAAAAGTGAGGTGGTTGGTGACAGCCAGAATGGCTTGACTAAGGGGAAATCCTGCCTGACCAATTTGGTGGCCTTCTATGATGGGGCTATGGAACTGATGGACAGGGGGAGAGGAGTTGATGTCAATTACCTGGACTTGTTCAAAGTGTTCGACACTGTCCCACACGACATTCTTGTCTCTAAATTGGAGAGACATCAATTTGATCGGTGGACCACCCAGTGGATAAAGCACTGGCTGGATGGCTGCACGCAAAGAGTTGTGGTCAATGGCTCAATGTCCAGCTGGGGTCCAGTAACGAGCGGTGTACCACAGGGATTGGTGTTGGGACCGCTCTTGTTCAACATCTTTGTCGGTGACATGAACAGTGGGATTGAGTGCGCCCTCAGCAAGTTTCCCAATGACACCAAGCTGTGTGGTTTGGTTAATATGCTGGAGGGAAGGAATGCCATCCAGAGGGACCTTGACATGCTTGTGAGGTGGACTGATGCCAACCTTATGAAGTTGAACTGTGCCAAGTGCAAGGTCCTACACCTGGGTCGGGGCAATCCAGGCACAGCTACAGGTTAGGCAGAGAAGAGATTCAGAGCAGCCCTGCAGAGAAGGACTTGGGGGTGTTGGTCAATGAGAAAATGAACATGAGCCAGCTTCAGTGTGCGCTCACAGCCCAGAAAGCCAACTGTATCCTGGGCTGCATCAAA
>JANHGB010022289.1:0-11972 GCA_026283785.1 Coracopsis vasa
TTTTATTTTATTTTTAATGGCAGAAATGTGTTTATCATAAGATGAAATCCCCTTTCAAAATGTAGGTCATAGGACAGTGTTATAATTCATCCTGTTCAGGATCATGGTTTGCATCACTCCGGTCCGAACAAAAAATTGCAATACACGACTTAAAATCTTTCACTTTCAAATTGCATCATAAAAATCAATACACATTCAGGTCTGTGCTGATGCTGCAGTTTGTGGCAAGGTGAATCAGAAACACATAAAGCAGTTAAATGACAACATGTGGAGAAAAGCACTGCTATCTGGAAAGCTTTTGACATGGGCCAGGTGTGAAATGGCAAACAGAACTGATAGGTCATGGTATAATTAAACTTATTCAAGTTTTAGCTTATCCAAGTTTCCTTTCAGCCAAAGTGTCAAACATCCAGGTACCTATTAATTAAGTTTAAAATTATGTTTCAGTCTACAAGTCATGAGGTTGTAACAATTGAGTTCATTCCAAAAAGGCCATTCTATTGCACTTTTTTGTGATACAAGTATATACAAGCACCGTATCCTTATAGCAATATAAATGTGTGTAAAATTGCAAGGAAGCAATTCATGTTGTTAAATGTATAAGAACACTCTTCAATAGCTCATTTGTATTGAAATTTCACACACAGATAGAATATTCAGCAATAGAGAATGCCAAATCAGGAAAGAACTACAGACTCATCCTGAATTGTATCATAAATGTTCTCCTACAAATGATGACCAAAAAAAAGCTTTTTAGAAGATAATGGGACACACTGTCATATCCAAATAGAAGATACCATGCAATAAACTGTTATTTTCTTATTCTCTAGTCTAGGACAAAGTGTTTGTGGATATAATGTAAATTGTGGTTGGGGAAATGTTAAAATTGTAACAAAAAAGATCCATAAATACCTGTATTGATGGAACATTTTGATCTGTGCACTTGATTTTTCACTTGAGAGGACAACAATTTCATCTGATTCCACTTGAGAGGTCTGTTCCCCTCATAGTAAGTACCCATTGCACTATGAGACACTGAATACCAACATCAAGCAAATACTCTGTGTGACTGCTGTTCCCTTCTGGGAACCACCTAAACCAACTTGAATGGAGAGCTGGAAGTGGAAGAATCATCCCAAAGACAAGAGGAAAAGATCAAACACACCTAAGAAGATCAGAAAAGGAGCAAGCTTAACTGGCGTCTGAGCTGAGGCAGCTTCTTAAGTTTTCATCATCTTCTATTCATCTCACATAGCTCTGACAGGAGGATTACACTGCAGGATTTTTTCTAGAACGAGAGGGCCTCTGATGAGATTGCCTCAACCCGTTTATGAAGTCAAGCATACAAAATACAACTTAGGATACAAGCTGAAACATGTTATTGATACAAAATTCATGATAAAATTACGTTACAGCATATCAATCTGAAAGAATCTATGTTTCTCCTTTGTATAAAACATATTGTACCAGACTCTCAGTGGGGATATTTTTTAGTAGCTCACTCACTTTCACAGAGCTACAGAAATCTGCTCTAGGTTAGGATCTTGCTTAATATCGATTTTGTTCATAACATTCCAGCAAGGAATTTAATACAGGATTAAACATGTATTTCCTCTCTTACTGCTTATATTGCATTCTCTGTGTGTTCTTAAGATATCTACAGACAATTGAAACAGACGTTATGCATTGATCAATACTAGAAAGGGAGAAAAGAGAAAAATCTGGTCAAATGAGGTCAATCAAGGCAGTAGATGCAGCTTTGAGAAATAAGATTTGTTTCAAGGGAGCTCAAAATGGTGAGAAAGGTTTGTGAACATTCATGACCTCTAAATCTCTGGGATTGCTTGTTCCAAACCGTATTTAAAATATGGCATTTCACTGTTGAAAGTGCTTAAGCAGAGGATGCAGTCAAACGGGAAGATAGTCCTTGGGTTGAAGAAGATTGCTAAATAATAAATTCAGAATTTGTTGTAAAAATGGCTGAAATACATCCTTCTAAGTATGGGTTTCTTTTTTCAAACTTTTCCAATCCTTGTGTTTTGAAAATATCCTGGGGACATTTCAGAAATGCACAAATCTACCTCTGTAACTCAAGCATTCTGGTATATAGAGGTTACTCAGTATTCAGTGAAAAATATTGGAGGTCTGCCATGGGTAAATTCAGACAACTGCTTGGAAATAGAGTATGCATGTTTTAGAGATAAAAAGTCTATGTCAAATATCTCATAAAGGTCTGTAACTACTTGCAAAATCAATGAGGCTGATTAAATTCCTAATAAAGTTCCAATATCACTATGGATATGCTGTAGATTTGGACCTCCCATTACATACTTGAGCAGCTTAGTAATCATAGAATCATAGAACAGTTAGGGTTGGAAAGGACCTTAAGATCATCAAGTTCCAATCCCCCTGCCATGGGCAGGGACACCTCACACTAGACCATGTCACCCAAAGCTCTGTCCAACCTGGCATTGAAAGAGTTTAAAAGGATGATATATCATAGGAGATACCTTTCAGGTAGGGATTTTAGCTCATACAGGAAAGAGAGTTATTAGATCTCAGAACTGGAATTACCAGAAGATCTATTGATACACTTTTAAGTTGATTTTTAAGTTTGCAGAAGAGTATTTTCTTCATTTAACTTTCAGCTAAAAAAAATAAAAAAACAACCTACAAAAAAAACCAACCATGCATTTTAAAGCAGAAACCATTTTTATTCAATTGAAACTGTTTATGTCTTAAAGTCCATTTTCTAGTTTGCTTTAGTGACTGGTGACCTGAGGTAATTAGGTAAATTCTCTATTCAGTCACAAAGAATTGCAATGGAAATAGGTGATAGGTTTGCACATTTGAAAGAAAGATCTGTAGAACAGAGGCATAGAAGACCCTTTGTTTCCCTCTTTCAGGTCTTGAAAGGAGAAACAGGCTCATATTTATCATATACTTAATAGCTGCAGTTGGACGAGAAAGACAAATTCTTTCAACAATTAAAAACACCATGGTGATAGTAATCCTAGTAGGGTTGACAGGGTATGATGATATTTAACATCTAACATAATATGTTTGCTTTCAGTGATAGAAAAGCAAAGGTGGATTAACAGCAAAAATAATGGTTCAGTTTTATTAACTGTTAGTTGAACAGACTTTAAGGAATCCAGAAATTAAAGATTAAATTGAAAAGAGAAGTTGATTACAAAAAAATACTGCGAGCAGATGGGTGAGTCCACATGTCATAGTAAAGACAACTGCAAGTCATCTAAGTAATAATAATTGGAATGCTTAAGTAGATACATGTGCTATGATTCTGTAAAAATTCAACTAGTTTACCTGGTTCTGCATGTCATCTCAGAAAGATGCTGGAAAGACAATCTTCTGCATTCTCATTCTAAAGTAATAATGTATTCTCCTCTCTTTGGTGACCAGCAACTGAACATAAGGAGATGGAGTGAAGCTGCATCAGGAGAAGTTCAGATTGGACATTAGGAGAAGGTTCTTCACTGACAGGGTGGTTGGTCACTGGCATAGACTCCCCAGGGAAGTGGTCACAGCAGTAAGCCTATCAGAGTTCAAGCAGTATCTGGAGGGTGCTCTTAGTCATGGTGTAGTGTTAGGTAGTCCTGTGAGGAGCTGGGAGATGGATTCAATGATTCTCACAAGTCCCTTTCAATTCCAGATATTCTATGATTCTATGATTTTGTAGCTCACATGCATACTTCAGTATGTTGATGGTTCTTTTAAATTTACACCTCTATCCTTCTCCTTTTTTATCTTTCTGAACATTAAAATTTGAATTTTTTCTTCTTGAAAAAATAATTGTAATATTTGGCAAGCGTTGCTACACAGAAGTTTGCCAACTGTTAAAGATCTCTCCTTGATTTAATATTTATGTTTCTGTGCCGTATAGAAAAGCTCTTTCCCATTTTATCATCTGTTGAATTGAATGGGAAAATCCTTTCTTCTTGAAACCATGAGAAATTCCTCAGCAAAATTGATTCAGATGATCTACAAATACCTCAACAGCCCTTATGTTTTGTTATCTACTGTAAGATTTCCTTTTGGTGACAGAAGCTGAAGTTTCTATTGTAGAGAACTTTTAGTACAAAAAGCCACACAGGACATGTCTCAACAATCTTTTGGTCTCTTCCTCAGCAGATTATACACCATTATTTTGAAAATGTTGCCTTGACTTCTCCACATGGATCTATCACTGGATTGAGTGCTTTGTTCATGTTCATTCATTCTTGTCCCTCAGGAAAGTGTATAATAGTATACCTGCTATTATAGTTTTGGAGGACAAGGTTCGTTGCTCTGACGTTCCATAGGACAATGGTCCCATTGTCCTGCTCTGCTGGATGCAACCAGTTCTCCATCCATTACTGAACCTCCAGGGACTACTGCAGTATAAAAAATATACAAATTCTGTGAAGAACAGCAATAAAACACTTTTTTGAGAAAGAAGGATAGTACATGAGCCAATAAAGTGTTTCATTGTCAGACTAGGTAAATTTAGAGCAATACAATTCAAATTACTGGAGTTTAACTTAGCTAAAACTGATATTGAACAGAAGAGTACTGGCCTTCAAGTTTCTACATCTGTTTTAAACTTATATTGATTTATGGCTTGGGAAACAAGCTCTTGTAAGTCTGATGTGGTGTGGTTGTCTCTTTATATTTGAAAGGAAATACAGCTGAGAGGTGTGATTGTGCTTAATGTACACCATTCTTAATATATGGTCAGTGTTGTAGATAATAGAAGTGTGTTAGGAAGGCTACACTTAACAACTTTCTTTAGCATGCATTATACAGTGCTATGGCAGTCTGATATGTAAAAAAAAATAAATTTGCAATTGATCTCAATTACCATATTTTATTTTGGGCTGAAAAAAAGAATTTTGAAATGAGATGTGTCTGTGATCTAACATTTCTCAAAGGGAAGGAAGGGAAAGAAGGGAAGGGAAGGAGTGAGGCAGGGAGGTAATGAGGCAGTGAGGCAGAGAGGCAGGCAGGCAGGCAAGCAGAGAGCAAGCAAGAAAGCAAGCAAGAAAGCAAGCAAGCAAGCAAGCAAAAATATTTATATCTGAAGGAAATGTTTGATAATTTTAAAATATGAGTGAACACTAACTAAATAGGGATTAAAAACCTGAGTGTCTTTATGTGGAAATGAGGCTAATTATGAAGGAAATTATGAGGTTAATATGTGTAAATGAGGCTAACAGTAATCAATATTTAGTTGAACAAAACTATAGAGTACCTTGTAGATAAGGAAATCAGGATTTTTACTCCCTTAGGGCAAGTCTGAGGTTCAGTATTTTGAAAGCATTCAGCAATGAAATCTAAACTCTACAGGGAGTTGTAAATTAAGAAATTTTGAAAAGGGATGAAAATTCAAACTATAGGTGGATCCACATCATAGGTATTCTCTAATCTTATGGGTCTCAGTTTCTTAATTCAAGAATATGCACAGAAGACTGGTTTACAGATTTAGAAAATGTAGATCATACTGTAGGAGGCTAATTACACCTCAATTTTTGTTTTAATACTATGCTGAATTTTCATCATCTCTCTAAACTATGTACTCCTCCCATTGGCTAACTTACCACCTCATCATCTTAGTATCATTTTTTTCTATCCTTTATTTATACTTGATTGAAAGTACACTTTAATACATGTAGATAAATAGTTATATTCATAATGATCATGAGGAAAGTCCATCTGACCTAATGTTAGGTATTAAATGTTTAAGTAAAGTATTTTGAAATAGAAAGGAATCTGCCTGAAAGTCAGCCTTTATTGCTTTGCAAAGAAGAACAATTTCCATATGCCAGGGAGAATTTCATGTGCAAAAGCTCCTGAACTCAGAATTCAGCCTGAGTTTTGTGGTGCCTCCCTCTCCTTTGGGTTCAAGAGGAACTGAATCACTGGACCCCACATCTTCTTTAGTTATTTAGAGAGTAGAAGGCTCAAATTATGGTTCTGGTTTTGTGATTTTGATCCAGCTTCTCTATGTACATTTTAATTTCTTTAGGTGACAGTCTGTTTAAAGGAGGAGAAATTTGGGTTCTGCTTCAAATTTCATTGGCTGATACTTCATTGCTATAATGGAACATGACTCATGGCATGCTTCAGCCAACAGTTTTAACTATATGCATCAAAGTCTTCTCTAAGCACATATTGTGGCCGCTATGTCTCTCAGGGTCTTTTCTGCTCTCACTATTATTTTTCTTTGTAGTTAACAAACAGAAGAGACAAAGAACCTAATGTCATTTCAAACATCTTGTACAAGATGTTATATAGGCTTCTGCTCATTGCCATCCAATGCCAACCTTTTCCTGTGCATAAACTACTTTATAACTCACTATGATGAAACACACAAAGTACAAGGGAAAAATGTGAAGAAATAAACCTACTATTAGAGCATGCCTTCATATTGCAAACAAGTACTAAAGAGAACAATTTTACCTGCTTGAGTGAGGCAACTTGAATTATTAGACACTAGTCAAACTGTTTAAAAGCCTGTAGCTCTGAACCTTTTCCAACAAAGTTTATTATTTTTAACATAACTTTCCACAAATCAGCAAAATGTGTAAATAATGAAGATAGTAATTTGGCATTTCACAGAATTGCAGAAACTTTCTAAGAGAAACAGAAAAATTGGGCTCTGGGTTCTTAGGATTTCTCCATTTCTTCACAAACTCTGTCATACAAGGTTTTTCCTGGCGATTTATCTATTTGGGTTTGGGGTTTTGTCTGTCCTGATTGTGATTTCTTACAGTTTTCCACAAATACTTTCACTGCTTGAGTAAGTCACTGGAAAATTTATTTTGGATAATTCTTTGCTTGTGGTTTGATTTTAAGTAGCTCACAGTGTTTGAGAAGTCGTTTTGATTTAAGATGAATCACAGGAAATTAATCTCCATACTGATTAGACATAAATAACTCATAAAAACTGATTTTAATAGTATCATAGAATAGTTTAGGTTGGAGGAAACCTCTTTAAGTCACATGGTCTCAACTCTTATTCAAAAGCTTTTTATGCACAAACACTCCTCATCACAAATTCAAAATGCAGTTTTCATGACTATGCATCTAAAATTATTTACAAAAAGGCCTGCATTACACTCCTGGTCATAGCATGTATGCTGACGTACATATTGGCAGTATCAAGGTTCAAACAATATAATTTAAACAATCAGAAAGTTGTTTATGGAAACTATCTTTTTGTATCTAATCTAGTTCTACTTACAGCTTTATTTTGCTTCTCTAAAATGTGTAAACTTTTCATTTAAAAAAGAATTTAAGACTCGTTCAGGAGGACGAGATTTGTGTCAGAAAAGTAAAATTATTTTTGCTTGAAAAACTGAGATTAAAAATGTATCAAAATATGGAAAGGTTATGCTGACCTGAGCAGTAATAAGTACATAACAACTGATTTGTTCATTTCTGGTTATGCTCCATTTAACTGTTTTCTGCTTGAGCCAGCTTTGAAGAACTGCACGAACATGAAAATTCCTAAGACAAGATGGTCATTCACTTAGCTTGCTGTGTCTTCTCCATTTTGTGTGTGCCTTTGTGCCCTTATGCCCTCATTTAATTCACTGCTCTCTTCAGCATGTACTGCTAGGAATATGGAAGGGAATGAGAGATAAGAATTCTTTAACAAAATTCTCTGTTCAGTGTTCCTTTTTTACTTCATTTTTGTTCAGTCAATTTATTTATGATGGTAAAAGCTGATTGGCAGGTTGATTGAGGAAATCTGAATTTGCAAAGCACAGTAGGTGACCAAGCACCATTTCAACTCACCAAGAATTTCAGCCTTCAGGAGAACGCATTTGTAGAATGTTAGAATTACTTGTTGGTATAAAAAAGCCAAGTAATTTCTATAAAAAGAAATAAAACCACATTTTTTACTGTAGAAAGGTTCAAAACCAACCAATTTTTTATATTTTCATGTTTAAGACCTTTTAGATATTTATTTTAGTTTTTTATTCTGAACAGTCTAAGCTGATTAATAAATCTCTTCATTCACCTAGTAATGGTTTTAGTTTTCACATTTTAAAACCATTATTTAAACCAATATAAATGGTTTTAAGAATGAGAAGCTTGATGCTACAGGCAATATGGGAAAAAACCCTTGCTTTAGGAGAAGACAATCATTTAAAAATTATTTCAAGTTCCAATTGCTTATATTAGGCATAAATATCAAGTTTTGGGGCTTTGTATCTAGAAGTTACCTAGGTTTGAGTTTTTTCAAAGTTAACAAGATTTCTGAGACAGAAGCTCTTGTCAGACCTAACAAATTATAGTTACTTGCTTTAGTTTTGATAATTTCATCTAAGTTCACTAAGCCCTTGTGGAGGATGATTGTCATGATGTCTCTTCCCAACAACAAAGAGTCACAAAAACTCATGAAACTCCCAGTAGTTTTATGGAAAAAAAGTCCCAAGTCATTAATCATATCTTGTTTTACTGACCTTTTTTCTGTCAGCCCTAGTGTACATGATATGACTCCCTAAGTATGTGATACATCAGCCTGTTCTCTGATTACTTCTCTTCATTTGTTGTACAATAGGGCCCAAAGGACCTGAGATCAGAACCACTTTGTCATAAGAGCTGTACGTCCCCATGTAAGACACAACCTCCACCAAAAGAGCTTTCACTATAAGTGATAAAGGCAGCCCCAGGAAACATTTTTATCCCTCATTTTACTTACGAAGAATGAAGGAGAGGGAGATTAAGTGAATTGGCCAAATATCCCCAGGAAATCTGAGTCCAGAAGTCTTCAGCTTTAATCCACAAGACTATCTTTTCTCTGCTACGAAACAGATGTTAAATTGGATGTTAATTTTGCCATGAATTTTTTTTTAAGGACTCTGAAAGGTGAATAGTCTCCAAGAATGATTACTTAGCAAGCTACCAGCTCTGCAGTCTTGCTTCTCAGAAGTAATTCATTCCATCTTTGTTGGCAGGCTTTAAAAGGCCTTTTGTTTTCTCTCACTGATTAGTATAACAATCTATTTTGAAAGATAGGTGGGCTGATAGGGGTAACTTTTATTTGTTTCAATGGTAGCTTTTTGCAACAAAAAGTATGAAGCTTTTAACTGTTGCAGATTGAAGCCTCTGATGTCAAAGATAAACATTAGGATTATAAATACAGATCCTTTAAAGTATTGTAAGTACTGTAATCAGTAACAGAAATTCACATCATTCACTTGCCTCCCTTAAAGTGCTGAATGTTTTTCCATTTAAAAACCACAGGCACATATATTATCAGTCAATATTAACAACTGAGCCAAACATACAACATGAGTTAATTATGTGTGTTGTGTTACATAAAATTCCCATTTAATGCTAGACTGCAGCACATTATGGGTTAACTTAGAGTACAACTTGGCCTTCCTCTCCTCTTTTCTGCAATTCAAATCAGTCTTCTGGAAAACTGGCCTCAGTATCAGTGACGTGCTGCTGAACTTAAGAGATCTCGAGAATATCCTACCAGATTTCATTCTTTTGTTGTAAAATTGTTTCCATCTGGGGCCTAGATATAAACTTGGAAAATGGAAAGGCTCTTCCCCCTCACCCTGCCTGACTTGAAAACACTGGCGAATAACTTTTCTCATCAGTGCAGTACAGATTGGCTTAAAACATTGTTGTAAATTATATTTCTGTAGGTGTAGGAATTAGTGGCACTTATTCAAAGTTTAATGTACTGCCTAACAATCAAAGAAACAAATATATACTTTAAAATCAAGTTAAAATTAACACTGAACATTACAAAATACGAGAGAATAGTAGATTTTTGAAATATTAGTCACAAGGGGCCAGATCTGCTAAAGAGCGCAGTTACACACATTTGCAAGTGCTTCATCTGTGTGCAAAGTCTCAGTGTGTGAGCATAACTCCCTGGCTTGAGTCCACATAGCTGTTTTACTAAACTGGAGTAGCTAAGCTGGGAACATAATCACTATTAGCTCCTCTACACTCAGTGAAGGCAATGGTGATTACACATATAAATCTGTATTTCACACAAAATTAAATTTATGTTCATTTATTTGCAGCCTATTGAACTATGCTACTATGTCAAGTGAAAATGGTTCTGATATGGATGTTATTTAGAATAATATTGGTAATAAGTTTATACAGAGTAACTAAGAAAAAAAAAGCATAGCAGACATAGTTTGCTGAAGGTATGGCAGAAGAGGGGAGCAAGTTACTCCAGTGTTTTCAATGTGGCTGCTTGGCTTGGGTTTTCTGGTGTACACAGCAAGCTTAACAAGCTTATGATTTGCTACCACTGTCAAATGTCTCCAGCTTTTGTGCTGGACATTTGCACATAAACATTTGTGTGTGTGTGTGTGTTTCTGTGCCTTCACTATTGTTAGCACATCAAGAAACATCCTTACGACTTCTACAATAAAAAACCCCTAAGTGGAATTTAAAACATGCTTGCCTAGCACTCTAAGCTAATAGCCTTTCTTATTTTCTATATGTATTAGCAGCAGTAACTCTGGAAATTATAATCTGTACTTGGGTAAAAAACAGTTTCCCTGCTTTTAAATATATATATACAATCTATCTGTACAGTCTTCCCAGGATTCACACTCTTTCTAAATGAAAAGCTAATCTCTGCATTCCTGAGCAGCAGATATTTTTTCTGCTCCTTTTGTCAGTAGCACTGATCGGTTCATGACCAAAACCAAATCTGCTAAAAGTGAACACAAGGACTCCTGTATTCGAGCACTGACATCTATTTTCATTAGTGTTCATAACTTATAAGCAAGTGCTCTACAGGTGAATAGCAGCTGTGCTAGGGCCCTTTTCAAAAACAGTGGTGATGTTGTCTGCTTTATTGAGTAGTGCGTACCAACAGGAATGGAGATGCTTGTCAGTGCTGAGGACGTGACACTGGCACTATTCATGCTCCCTGTGGGGGAAATTGCCTGCAACCCAGTCTGGTCCCATGAAATAAGTCAGTCAGTGCTGCAGTGCACTAGTGCATACCTAGCTCACCATTTCTGAGAATATGTCTATCTGTTCATTGCCTGTTGGTGCAGGCATACTGCAGATAGCCTCAACTACGCTATAAGGTACCTCTAATGTTTCCCAGCTTAAAGTTCAAAAATGGCTCTCACAGAGGCTGTTTGTAGCCTCTCATGTTACTTGTCTACACTTTTCCTTCCAAATCTAATGGCTCTTTCATCTTTTAACTACCCAAATATTATTTTTTTTGCCTTTGTATGCCTTGAATGTGAAATAATAGTCAAGTGAGAGGTATGTGGCCTTTGTTTTTCCAAAGGATACCTTCCAGAACCTTCATCATGTTTTGAAAAATAACTATTTTATTTTCAATAAAATTCAATTTTATTATAGGTATCAGTCTTCTTTCTAAATATTGTTTTTTTCAATTTATTTACCAATACAGTAAATCTCATATTCCCTCAATATGGATAACCTTATAGATCCGAGTTCTACTCATGTACTTCTTTCCTTCCTTCCATGTTGGTTTTGCTGATCTTGGTACCAGTGCAGCTAGTCCAACTTAATAACTATCTCATTTGTTTTATAATGATAAAATGTAGTCTCATTAATCTTCTGCTAGAGGGCTCTCCATTCGTCTTATGGAGAGTGCCTCTGGCTTTTGATACTGCTGTTACCTGTGGGAACATTTCTAGAAGAGGCAGGAGGCCACGACTACATGGAACTAATGAAAGGAGACTGTGGAGTGAAACAGGAAGTGAAACAGGAAGTGAAACAGGAAGGAAGTAGAAGGTGAAGTCATAAGGAAGCAGCAAGAGAAAACGCAGGATCACCGTGATTGAAGGGAGTCGTTTGAGCAGTAGTTTTAGCCAATGGGATGCACCTATGTCAACTAGCTTTCTTCAAATGTGGCACTAACCAATTAGTCTTTACCAAGTAGGGCTACTAACCAATCAGCTTCTGTCAGAAGATATATAAGGGTGCTTGTAAAAATAAAC